>JBAMHV010000023.1:12796288-12808049 GCA_037177535.1 Pseudomugil gertrudae
ATACCGGTAGTTTTCCTCAAAATTCATGCTGTTATAGCCTAGTTAAAGATTCCTGTGGGACAGGTTAAAGGAATATTTTTGTGGGTTTTGCTTCCCAGCTTCATAAACACAGTAGCAGCTTGCAGCTTATGGAGCAGAGCTTTACACTTCCACGGTGGTGGGCTGCCACTGGAAATATTTCCTCAGCATGTCTGTCTTTTGTCCTACCATCTCTCCACACCAAACTCTAGAGAATTGGTGGACCATCTAGTGCTGTCACATCTGCATCTTTGTCCAACCTTTATATTGACTTCTGCTCTTTCTGCAGCCTTTGCAGAGGACAGAACAAGACCAGGCATGAAAGATTGGCATGGGAGAAGACAGGTTGCCGTGGAAATAAAAAGGCAAATGTTGTTTAAATTTTCATAGTCAGAAACTCACATCCCCACTGATACATCAGAGCATCTGGCCAGTTCAGTGTGTCTCACGTCTTTCATCTTGCACTCAATTGTTTTACAATCATATTTTCTTTTGGCATTACCCACACATAATCTCTCAGTTGCTTTTTGGCATTGATAACACCACACAGCTCTCTTTGTTCGATTATGATCAATTGTTCTGTGTTGTGAGGGAGCCATTAATCTCACTGTGCTCTAAACTGCCCAGTTTGTTCATATTGTCCTTTTTTCCCAAATTAATTCCCCGTGGTGCAATTCTTCAGTTGGAAAATATGCTTTTCAAGCTGGTTTTTGTTTGTTGTGTATTAAAATGTGTGTGGCAGGTCTTCAGAAACACACTCAGTTATGTTGCATATGATGAAAGAGTGCAGGTCTGGGACATACCACAGATGTACAGCTCCAGCTAATACTTTAAAATCCCTTTACAGCTAGAGTCTGGAATAAACTGGATTTATGTGTGCAGCTGCATGTGTGTGAAAGTGTTCTCTGGGGTTTCCACCTTTCCACCAGCTGACACCACAAATACTGCGAGCAGGCAATGATTTTCACAAGTTACAGTTGGAGAAGTGTGTGAAATGTGGGTGTTAATGAGCTCCCGTTTGATTCGTCTCACCTTTCAATTTCAGCACCTTTTCTCTCTGAATTGCACTTCAGTGCTGTAAGTTTCAGAGTGATATAAATGCATGCTTTACACAAGCCTAAAAACTCCCAAACTCAGTTTTAACCATCTACAGCAGTGATTTCCTTTTTTTATCTGTGCACCTATTGCTGACAAACAGCAGCTTGTAACCCACTTTGTAAATGTGAGAAGCATTTTTAATTTACAGCAGTATATAGTTATTATTCATGGTGAACATGGCATAATCTGCTTGAAGCAGGGTCCCTACCAGTCACAGGGGATTTAATTATGGCTATAAAGTTGGATTCAGCATGCCTGCCTCATTTTTCCAACATCACTGCAGAAAATGGTTGGAGAAGTCTGGTTGTCATTCTTTTTGCTAGAATATCACTTAAAAACATTTTTAACATGTTTTCATTGTGGGTGCTAGAATATGCATCTAATAAACATGACTTTATTATAACAGAAATGCTTCCTCAACAGTCAGGGTACTCTAGAGTATGATACAGGATTATGAGTTTTACAGGCTTTCTGATCTTTTTTTTCCTGTCCCACTTTGCTTTTCCTCCCCACCTACATAAAACATATGAACCAGACCCCAGAGGACATAAAGCCCCCCTTTCTCTGCCACAGTTTCAGCAGCATCCGCTTCTTTGTGTAAAGCACAGTGACTTTCACCTCGCTGCTTAAAATAATTTTTTAAATTCTGTGTGTGGTCTTTACTTCCTATTAATCATTCATTATTATGTCAGAGTTAATACATTAAAGCTGTTACTGCTATCATTCTCACTACTACAAACATATTGAAGCACTTTACTTTGTTGTAGAATACCCAGTGTTTCAGGTCAGTTCCAACCAAATGCATGGCCATCAATTAACATAAAAAGTACATACCTTTCAATCAGCAGTTCAGGCTGTGTTACTCCTTATCCGCAGTGACCTCCTCGATAAGCCACGTAGAGAGATCAGGATCAGGTTTAAAAACAACTGAGAAAGATCCAGCTGATAAAATATAGATGAAGGGCAATATGAAAAAAGTGATTTCTTTCTCTGCTTTCAGTCACATTTTCATGCCCTGTAGTCTTAAATATGCATCAGTTCAAGCCAGCCAGAGCTACTGTATTGTGCAGCCTCTCTTTTTCTTTTTCATTCTCGCACACACACAAACACTCTTTCACCCCCTCTGTGCTCTGGTATAGCTGCTCTCTCTTCCTCTGTCTCTGTTGCACACACATCCATGCTCTCTCTCTGTCTCACTTCAGCTGCTAGATTGATCCTTTTCCATCGCTCTCCTTCCTCTTCTAAGGATTCTTCACCATCTATTTGTCAGTTGTTCCCTGGTTTTATTTCTTATTTTTTGCACCCAAGTTCTCTTCACTTATCTCCAGCTTTCTTCATCATTCGCCCCCCTCTCACTCCATCTTTTTGACCCTCAATGTTTCACTGTCCCAGCATTTCCACAGTCCCTTGCTCATTATTTCAGCCACTCTTATCAATCAAACGCCCCTTTCCTGTGATTTGATTTTTGCCTTTTTATCTATTCCCCATTCACACACACATTGGGGATATGTTTGACCATTTCATGGTTTCCCTTGTCTTTGTAATGCTTAGAGATCATCAAAAATACAGTGGACTCTTAACATTGATGCATTTATTTGTTTTTCATTCAAAATGAAGAAATATGACAAGTTTTGCAACAATATGTTTGTACAGTGTTGAACAAGCATCAGAGATTGTTGCATCTTTGTTTTGCTTTCTGGTTTACTAGATGTTTTTTCTTCTGCTGGGACTGTCACCGCAATCCCAGTGCAGTGGAGCTGAATAGCATTTTGTTTATTGTGCTAATCGCACTGAAAAATAACCTTTGAAACTCAGCTAAAGAAATCTACTAGTTGCTCTGAAAGTACCTAGTGTAATATTCTTGGCCTTTAGCGTTTTTTTTTCACTCCATTAAGCTTGTGTGCATTTTATCCTCTTCTTCTGATCGTGTCTGACTGTGTGTGTGTATGTGTGTGTGTGTGTGCGTGTGTGTGTGTGTGTGTGTGTGTGTGTGTGTGTGTGTGTGTGCATGCTGTGGGTGTGGCATCTGGATCCTGACTGTTCATCACCCACCTCTCTCACCTACGTCACATCTTTTCAACAACCTGGAGTCTGCCCTGTCACTCCTCCACTTATCTCCAGATGTGGCACCACAATAAAGCCAACTTCACTGATCACACAGAGTTGCTCATTTTGGCTGTTTCTGGGAAAAACAAAGTGATTCAACTCACCTGTGTAATTTTTTTTCTCCTCAGGAAAACCTGCTTCCTGCCAGTTTGCCTGCTTTGCCTACCTGGCAAATAGCTGCACAGTAATCTTCTGTACCTTTAAAGGACATTATTGCAAATCTGCAATAAATCTCAGCCTGCTTGCTTAACCTGTGCCCCTGCTTGTGAGTTTTTTATCCGACACATCACAATATGTTCTTTAAAAAGGATTCACCAAGTCACCCAATCACAACCTCAAATTTTCCAACTTTATATCAAACTAATATGTCAAACAGTGAAAGTGAGACATTCTTCTCTACTGTTAATCATTTACTATGGTTATCATTTATTTAGCTGTAATATTTATCTAAATCAATATATTAATTATTACTTTTCAATCATTTATTTTGTGTCTTGAAAATTATAGTTATAAAAGTTACTGGATGTCAGTTGTGTGAGTAATACAGTTTGTTTTCCATGTATAGGTGCAGTAACAGGATCTGGCTTTTAGAAATTGCAGCCAGTCTCATTGTCAGTAAGGTCCAGAGCAGGTGTTTTATATTTACCCATTTCCCCAGTAAATCTCAGAGATCACTGATGAGGTTTAAGTTTGAAGAGCTAGAACTGGGATCATGTAGGTTCTGCAGAACCTGATCAAAACTGTTTCTTTTTAAGAAAACAGTTTCACACAAGGCTGCTGTATGAACTCAGTATACAGTAAAGAAAGAAACAATTTAATTATTGCATCACGGCTTATTCAGATTAGCTGATAAACATAAGTTTTGTTGTCTGATGAACTACTTTAAATTTGACAACTTTTGTTGTCTCAGCAAATCAAATGTCAGTAAATGAGCATGTCTACCATTTGTTCTAACTGTGGTAAGATTATAAAAAAGCCAGCTTTGGTGCTGCATTTCCACTTTAGCCCAGGTATTTGTAACTTTTCTTTATTTCAACCTCATTACCCAGGATATCATTTTTCTTTTTTGGAATTGTTCCTGGTCCTTATAAAATTCAAAATACCCATCTTTTTCTGGTCTTACCTTCATAATGAGATGATTGTTCCCACACTGTAAGACAAAGTGGTCAACCAGTTCTTTGTATTCAGCCTTTTGTTCATCACTGACACGTTTGCAAAGTTAACAGAGTTTTTCTGCAGAAAACATTAGTCTGAGTAGTACTGAGCGTCTAAAGTGTACAGTGTGAAGGGAAATGGTGAGAAAACAATCCCACTTTGCGCTTTCACATAAAGGAAAAGTGCAACAGAAATGATCCCATGTGGGTTGTAAACTTGGGTGAAAGTGCTGTCTAGCATTCTCCCACTCACCTCCAAGCTATGAAAAAGGATGGTTTTAACACAACCTTACCAAGCCAGATCTAATAAATTCCCAAACATGATTTTTTTTCTTTCAAAATGAGGTAAGAGATATTACTCCTCTTAGACTTTTAACAAATAAAAACTGTGTGGGCAATCTGCCACCTACAGATGCTGTAAATTAATCTATTTTTTATGCAGTAATTGGAATTAATTGAATTATTTAGAGGAATTGTTGGATCTAAATGACATTTTGGAAAAGGTAACTTTAATTATATTATGTACAGCTTGAACTGATGGTGACTCTAGTTAAATAATGGAAACCTTGGCAGTCAATTCCTGATGGATCTTGGTAATGCCTGTTTGTTTGTGGCAGGCTCAAAGGCTCTGCATTACCATCTGTGCCTCACTGGGTAAAGCTTTGGGTTTAGCTTCTATGCAAAGCACATGCATAGATACCAAAACTAATTATGACACCTGTTAAAGCTTGCCTCGATATTTCCTGTTCATGGCAACACTGACATCTCAAACCGCAAAGAAAAACTGTATTAAATCAGCAAAACCTAACAAAGCTGCACGGTGGTGTGGTAGGTAACACCACAGCCTCACAGCGTGAGAGTTGCTAGAGTTTGCCTGTTCAACCTTCTCTCCAGGTACTCCAGCTCCTTCTCACCATCCAAACACATGCATGTAGGTTAATTTGTTACCCTAAATTCTCCTTAGGAGTGTGAATGAATGGTTGTTTATCTTTGTGTCCTGCAATGAACTGATGACCTGTCTGGGGTGTACCTATTTCTTACTTGCTAATTGCTGTGATAGGCTCCAGCTTCTCTGTGACCCTGAATTAGATTAAGCAGTACATAGAAAAATGAACAGATAAAACATAAACAAATAACATTTATATTTACTATTGCTCTTAGTTAGTGGGACGACAGAAGAAGTTTACATAATAACTTCATAGCAGTGAATAGCTGTTATGCTTTTGGAGAGTTTGAGTGAAAGCTAAATGCTTGATTTGTGGCTGCTTTTAGAGCCTCATCACAGTGAAAGATAGAGGAAGAAAACCTGGCTTAAACACATTAATGTGCACAACAGAACACTCTGCTCCTCTCTAAGAGGAGATGTAGATGAATCCTGCCATACCCAGCCTCTTAAGGACGCCATGACACCTGCATTCTAACACCTGATGAGAGCCCTTATAGGTGCTCTCCTTTAATGGTAGACTGCTCAACAGTGCATATTCTCCTCACTTTCATCCCACCTTGCTCTGCCTTTTGCTGGCCATTGTCCTTTTTCTGAGCAAACTAGCTTTCATCCTGCCTTCTGTGTTAACTCTTCTCATGCCAAACACAAAGAAAAGTGGGTCATGGGCAGATGTGTCATTCAGTGGTAAGAATAAGCCAAGGTTTTTTCTTCTTCTTTCCTCTCTGTTTGGCTGTATGGAGTGACTTTTCAGAGTCAAAATTCAAAAAGAAAACTGAGAAGGAAGGAGAAAGAGACTAAGTATTGATTTATGAGTTTAAAGCTGCAAGGCTCAGTGAAAGCAATGCTTTAGATCATAGGTTTGAAGAGTAAAAAGCAGATGGTTGCAAAATTCTAGTGTAAGTGCAAAGAAAAACCCACAATCTCACATCAATTTATAATAAGGTTACTTAGACAGTACAAGCATATGTCAATATTCTCTGCATTTAAAGAATAGAGTTTACTGATCAATTTTGACCTGAAAACTTACCGTCCTAAATAAACCAACACACTCATGAAATGATAAGTTTCAGATCACTGCTTGTTTACCAGAAAATATTTGTTTACAATGCAGTCACAAGGTCTGTGAAAAGCAGCACATATAAGCACTGAGGCCTTCTTCGTGAGCAATTCTTTCATGGAAAATCTATGCAGTGCTGGACTCTGGTGGCCATTTCAAGACACTAAAACACCTCAAATAACACTGTCTTTAAAAGTCTGCATTAAAAAGACATCACAGCACGCTTTGCAATGGAAGAAAAAGATTTTCTTTTAAAAAGGAGGAACATAGACAATACAGTTTTAAGATCAAACCATTAACATATAAGTTCTTAGAAAATACAGAGAACCAGAAACCATGGTGTGATCTTCCTTCACACAACACTGCAAAAGGCAGAAGTTTGATCAGATGGCTTTACTCTGAGCCAAAAAAACATTTCATCTACTACCTAAAATAGTGTCCTAACATGACCTGCACAGAAACAACTGATTAAGGAGTTTACTCTTCTTCCAGATAATGCATTGTTAGACTTTTGAGCTTCTACAGTTAATAACATCATATCTTATATGTCTAAAAATATCAAATACAAATAAAAAGGCTACAGTATATTAAAATATGGCATATTATTGTTCTATGTTTATATTTCTTATTAAATATAGCTGTCTCTTGGCTTTAACTGCTTTTTATCTCACAAGTTAACACAATGCATCTTGCTTTTATCTCGCTTCTGCTTTCAGTCTCTCTAATGGTTCGTAATGTAATGATTTGGTAAGCGACTGTAGCAGATCAACTTCTTGGAAACACCTTTTTGAAATGATAACCAGAAGGTCCCTGTTAGCCCTTATTACCATAGCTGCGGTACTGGAGCTTGTTCATGGGTTCTATGAACATATTTAATTTGAGAAAAGGGAACTTACTTAGATGCAATGCAATTTTCTCAAATTACAAAATGTTGCCACATATACTGAGAAAACACATCCAGAGACTCCACCAAACGTTCTTAGAAATGTTTATTCTGGGTAGGCCCCAGAACAGGTTGTGTTTAGCTAACAGGGATCTGCCCAATCAGATGTATCTCCTCATTACAAAGCAGTCGGCACTGAGTTTCTATTGTTTTTTTCTTTCCTTTAAAGGACTTTTTTAGGACCATAATACAGTCACCTGCCAGAAAAGGGGTCAGAAAGGACGTGGGTGGCATCCCAGGACTCGTCTGGCCATACATAGGACAGTGTTTATCATTCACTGGAGTGAAAGTGTATCGTAAAAATACTGAACAGTTTATATAAACTTCAGGAGGTTTTTATTTAAGGCCATGAAATATTTGTTCTTCTCTTGTAACTGGGTCCTTTTATAGCAATTTAGCAGATCAAAATAAATTAAAATAAACAACTAAATGATCATTTCTCAAAACTATAGGCTTAATGAAAGATCCCCAAAAGTGTGTCTTTTAGCTTCACATATTTATTAAGATTATGTTTAAATTGTATTGTATTATATTAATGCTGTTAAACATAAATATTAAGTCCAAAACAATGACAAGTCAAACGTAAAGTCATGTTTCTGAACTGTGGTAATTTGTTTTTATCTTATTAACATGTTCATAAACTTTTTTTTAAAGTCATCACTGAGGAGTTTTACTTTCAGTCCGACCGTTCATTCTGCACCAGTCTCATTGTTTCTGCATCACTTAGTGGTGAAATTGATTCAAATGCATGTCTTGTGTTAATATTAGGCGTCTAAATTGATTTAGTGCAGAAATAAATTTAGTATACTAAGTGAGGAGTAAGTTAAAAGAGCAAATGGTACTTTATGTTTAATGTTGGTCTGTTCACACAGCAACAGAAAGGCTCTCCATTTCTCTCTGCTATGAAACCATCAAATTACTCATTACAAGCAACCAGAATTTGCATTTACTGAACACCTCTTATTTTTATATGAAGAAAAGTCTGGTAACAAACATAATTACCTTCATCATTAACTTTCAAAATATTTGGTTAACAAGAAAAACTTTCTCCCAAATCCTTTTGTTTTGTTGTAAATACAGTATAAACATCCTGAAGATATTTAAGTCGTAAGTTTCTGAATGTGATAGCAGCTTTCACAATCTCCTGTTGAGTCAGAAGTCTCAGCAAAAACTACATTTTTCTCTGATAGTAATTGCGTGGCTGCTCTTCCATTGAACTGCTGAAACTTATTTGAGAAGTAAGCTCTACCGCTTATGTGGAAAAACATGAGCTCAGGAAACGGGTTACTAGACTGAGTCCTTTTTTCAATGTTATATTTCTTTTAAACAATATCAGCAGAGTAAGTTTTGCAAAGCTAGAAGAATCGTCAAGAAAATGGTTTGAAACTAAGTGAAGCCAGAATATCTGAATTATAGATCACTATTCCCAGAATGAGGAAGAAATGGGAGAACAATATTAAAAGTATTACGAAAGTCACAGATGTTGTTTTTTTTTTTTTATTTTTAGCAGGATCTTTAAACAGTTTGGGTCAAAGATGAGTTTTTAGCTGATTATAATATGCTGGATTGGGACTTTAAAGCAAGTTACCTGCTGAGTTAATGAGAGTAAAGAAAGCAGCATGAAAAAATCTGACCGCTTTGCAAAGCTACAGAACTAAATGGTCTCATACTTATATAGCACTTTTCCAGTCTAATCGACAACTCAAAATGCTTTACACTATATAGTCACATTCACCCATACTCACACATTGGAGGGCTAGTTGGGGTTTAGTGTCTTGCCCAAGAGCACTTCAGCATGTAGTCAGGGGAAGCCTGGAATTGAACTCCCAACTTTCCAGTTGAAAGACAACTGCTTTTCCACCTGAGCTACAGCTCCTAAAATACAAGTTACTGATTTGTCTGTTGGTCACACAGCCATAGAAAGTACCAGAAACATTAAACAGGGTTTGCTGATAAGTAATGTGTTGAATTTAGTTTTACATCGGGCTGGTAAAAGTTATGTTCTGATTAAGCTAAACTAAAGAAGAATTCCTGATTAAATTGCCTGGAAAATACATCCTCAAATTCTTAAAGGATAGTTTAGAGAGGGAAGGATGCAAACATTAATGGGGTTATAATCAAAACCTTTTTTAAAAGTATTATAAGTTGGTGATTATCCAGCCTGTAAATGTGACTGCAGTCTCTTCATAAAGGCTCTGTTCTCATATC
Organism: Pseudomugil gertrudae; assembly: GCA_037177535.1. Classification (NCBI taxonomy): domain Eukaryota; kingdom Metazoa; phylum Chordata; class Actinopteri; order Atheriniformes; family Pseudomugilidae; genus Pseudomugil; species Pseudomugil gertrudae. Next base: position 12,805,819 of record JBAMHV010000023.1, read on the forward strand.
AATAAAAAAGAGTATCTCTATTTTGAATTTAAACCTGATTCGAGGTCAGTGCCTGTTCGCTGATGTCTTTATTTAGGTTTAGATTTGCTTCTAGCATTTTTTGTTTGAAGTGTAAGTCTTAGATTTTTTTGGCATGTGTGACTGTTACATGATGATTAAGATAGACTTCATTGTCTCGTTAGGGGAAATTTGTCTTGGGCACACTGTACAGGTACAGCTGCATGGTAACATAAAATTACAGGTAGTGCAACATGACATAATTAGTACAGAGTAAAGCATTGTTAAAAACATTTAAGTGCAGAATACTGTGTAATGGTTTGAAGTTGGCAAGGTCTGATCTGTGTTTGGCTGGGTTAGAAATGGGATAGGAAAGAATAAAAGAACAAATTAAAACGGCTTCTCCTGCATCTATCCTGTAGCACCTTCCTGAGGGCAACACATCATCTGAGAAATAAACAAGTGATGAGTTGTTCATGATTTTAAAGACTTGTTTGTGTCAGGGATCTGGGTTGTCTGAGTTGTTTTTTTTTCAGTTCCCTCCAGAGGGAGCCAACGGACTGATACCTGGAGGGCCTTCTCAGGTGTGCCTATCTCCACACCTGGAACTCATCATTCATCAGCCACAACCACAGTACTTAAGGAGGAAGCTGCCAGTCCTTCAGTGCTTGAACGTTGAACCATGTGGTAAAACCAAGCCCTTCTGTGTCTCCCAAGATCTCTAGATTGTGAAATTCTAAATATCCTTGTGTTTCCTCATCCAGGAATTCCTTGCTGGAAATCTCCGCGATCCTGCTGACAACCTCCTCGAATCTCTTCATTAAGGATCCCTCCAGTATTCACTTCTTCCTGATTCCCTCCAATTCCTGAACAACGACTGGCAGCCATCCAACTCCTGAGGAACCTGTGCAAACCGCTCACCCTCTGGCTTACCATCATCCTCTCCAACCCAGATCCTCCACCTCCCCGACAGTCTCCAACCATCAGACCAAGTAGGAATATTCCATCTATCTTTAAGATTTCATCCTGGAACCAATCTCACATCTCTCTCTTTCTGCAGTGAAGCAAGTCCAAGCCTAAAGACCCTCAGAACATCCACCATTTAATTTCAATAAACCTTTTCTCTTTCTCTGTTGAGCTTTGTGCATGTTGGTCAGATCACTAAAGAACATGACAGTATCACAGCTGCTAACATTTTCAGAAAGGGTAATGATAAGGGTAACTAATAAGAACTAGTTCTGCTTTTTTCTGGCTTTCTTTTCTCATCCTTCTGCTCTTTTTCTAAGCATATCCTGAGTTCTGCTTTTTTTTTGAGAACTTGTGGCCTCTTCTAGGCACATTGAGAAGAAATAGGTTTGAGAGAAAAGGGGTGACACGGATCACCAGCTTTTTCTTGTCAGTTTATGAGGCATCAATTAAACCAATAGAGCTATGTGATGCCCAGCACAAAGCATGTTTGTTTGTTTTTCTGCAAGGATGTTACAGTTGGCTCTAACTGCCCCTACACACCCACTTTACCATACACGATCAATGCAAAGCAGCTCATACATATTTCATCATATGATTTGAGTGTGGCATTGTACTGTGAATTATGGCAACCCTCTCGTAAAAATTTCAAGACTGAAATCGAGGTGCTTGTTAGTGATGTGGAGACAAGTAAAGTAATCTTGTTTGTAGTAGCGGTGTAACAAACAAGAGGAAGGCTGCCGAGTGATGGCACATTGTTGCCATGGTAAATGGTGTTAATGTGCTAGACAGTACTGTGCCAGAAGCAAAGAAAAAGTGGTCGGGTCTTAACATGGAGGAAAAAGACCAATGGCTCATCCCTGTGGAGTGCCAGCGCCACTGGTGGGGATCCTGGTCCTGTGGCGGCAACAAGAAGACCAAGGGCGCATAGTGTACCTAGGAGCGGCCGAGTTCTTACAGGCGCCGTCTTGTAAATGCAGGACACAATCCTCATCCTGTCATTTGTATCATCTTCAAGAAGTGGGAGAAACGGACAACTTGTAAACAGCAATGAACCAATCAGAGTTATAGAATATTATATTAAATGAATAGAACAGACAATGAGAGCAGAGGACAGAAGCTCAGTGCACCATACTTCCCCCAGCTTCTGGCTTATAAAGCAGCCTAGCTTCAGTTGTGTAGTAAACACTTTTCCTCACTGACTACATCATAAGCTTTTCCAAAGAGGAATGTTTTAAGCCTAACCTTAAATGTAGAGACTGTGTCTG
>JBAMHV010000023.1:12809401-12823075 GCA_037177535.1 Pseudomugil gertrudae
ACCAGGTGCTGCCACTTAATTAAATCACTGCTCCCAGTCACTCTCTCCTTCTCATCCACTCCACCCTTCTCACTACAATACATTCTCTTTGTAAAATCTACTTTCAGCTAACGTTCACATCTGAAGTCATCCTTTAGCTAAACTGACAAAGACTTGCTTTTTGTAAATCATTTTTATAATCCGTTTTTGCCACAAATCTTAATAATTAGAGGCTATAAATTAAGTATCTAATATATTTTCCACTAACAGAAGTGCAATAATCCACATTTATTGTGCTTCTTTGTGAACAGTGTATAACTAAGCATACATTATTGTGTCTATCCTCAGGATGTTACATTCTGTTAAAAGGATAGAAGTTCCTGCAGTCCCTGAGAAAGAAAGCATGTGCTATTTCTGTGTTGTAGGTCATTTGTGACACCCCCCCCCACACACACACACACACACACACACACACACACACACACACACAACACTCAACACCACTCAACTTCCTCAACACATCTGAATATCAGACACAGCCACTTTTTGTCTGGTCACTTCTGGTTGCTTTGGTTGATGTGAGAGTATCCTTGCTCCCTCGTTCATCTATCTCAGGGGGATGGGAGGTGGAAAACATCTGCTGCTCCTGCCAGGTAGGGACAATCCAGTGAAACATGAGTTAGTAATCTCCTGGGTGTTGGCAAGTAGAGAACTGATACGCTTTTGTTTTCATTTTTAATTTATTTTCCTGGTACTGCTTTCACAATGACATAATGTCACATATTAAGTGCTGTAGTGTTGAATAAAGTGTAAAAATCCTTGAGTGAATGACCACAGCTTCTGATAAAAAATAAAGGCAGCTTATCAAACACCGTTTTTAATGCTTCTGCCATTACCAACATTTTTTTTTATATTTAACTTGACTTGCTGCAATGAACTGTTTATCTTTTTTGTCTGTATCAGGGGCCACAGTCCTGCAAGTGCTGGGAGCGTCACTGCTGCAACACACCTGACACACATTAGACTTTTTTTCTATTCTATTCTACAGGCATTTAGCAGACACTTTTATCTAAAGCGACGTACATCAGAGTTAATTAGCAGAGACTTATTTAGCAGACTGTGCAGAGCTTGACATCAAACTCTGTACAAGTTTGCTGTTTACACTGAATTTCCCTCTGGGATGAATAAAGTATTATTGATTTGATTTGATTTACACATTGGTGTGAGTTAGGAGTGTTGCAGCAGGGAAGCTCCAAAGTAGTTTGCAGTTTGCCACCCCTGAGATTAATTTTTGAAACTGAGTAAATTTTATGTTTTCATTATTTTTTATATTTAAATATGCAGCGTTACAATTAAATTAAGGCACAACCACACCCAAGCAGCAAGCGTTAAATCGTAAAAATGCATGACACAGCTGTTTTCAAAAACAAATAACACACAGCAAACTAAAAAAAACATTGTTTTACAATATTATCTTTTCTATATAACTTTTATTTTTAAAAATCTGTTACAGTCTTTGTGCTTCTGGGAAGATGCCAGGACATCCCAAATGGTAACCAGTATTTATACCTGTTTCAGCCTGCAGAGGTTAACCACATACAGCAGTGCATTTTTGTCTTGTTGGATTGAAACAATAACCTTTAATTTGTATCTTTCCATTTCCTTCTGTGTTTTTAGTGTATGTGGTACCTTCTTTGAAGCAGATCTTCACTGGGGACCTACTTCATTTTATTTGTAACACCAATTCAAATGAAGAAACAGTGAAGTGGTTTTGGAATGACACATTATTACCAACCTGGAAAAATAAATCTGAGAAGATCGCAGCTGCTGCACCTGATAACTCTGGCTCTTATTACTGTGAAAACAATGGGAAAAAGAGTGAAAAAGCTAACATCACTGTTCATGGTAAATATAAAAGCTGATTTGTTTTAATTCCCAAAACTATAAAACAAAAATTTACTGTTTTTCCATCTGAATTTCTTTATTTTTCACACAGAATATCTTCCAGCGGCCTCACTCATCATTGAAACAGGCCAACCAGTGGAGCAGCATGGGGGCTCAGTTATCCTGACGATTGAAAATGAAGATGGTCTGAAAGGATGGAACTGCTGGGTCTTAAGAGAAAAAACTCTTAAAAGGATTGTGTTGAAGCTACAGGGTAACGAAGTGAGTTTTTCCTTTCAACCCAACCGACTGCTTATCCCGGAGACCATTTTCTGGTGTACTGATAAGACTCAAATAAAAAGAAGCAACCAAGTCACCGTTCGGACTTCAGGTAGGGTCACTATTTTGGTTACTACTGATGTGCATAATTAAAAACTTCACCTTACTTCTTTGCTCAGTTTTCAGTTATTCACACAACACTTTTATTTTCTGGCTTTTTTTTTTAACATATTTATTATTTAGAGCTGATTTAAAATACTTATTACTGTTCTGTAGTCAGAATTTATGTTTATTTATTTTAAATAAATTGAAGCAGTTTCAGTTTTCTTTCAGATAATTCAGGAGCTCTGGAAATGTATCCCCTACCTGCAATGACGGGACAAGACCTGACTCTGAAGTGCCTTGTCTGGGGCACAAACAAAGTTAGCAGCGCTGTTTTCTACAAAGACAACACACTCCTGGCGAAAGTTCCTGAATCTCAGTATACTATTAACAATGTGAGACCATCTATGGCGGGTAATTATAGATGTGAAGTCAATTACCGCTACCACGAGCAGACCACTGAGACCCCACACCGCTTGATTTCTGATGCTCAAGAACTGCCTCTCCAAGGTGCAGATGCAAAACCGTCAGTGCTGGTGTGAAGCATGAGGCTGTCTTGTTCTAATCAATGCTGTGTCTCCTTTTTTCCATTTTAGTGAGTCCTGTTCAAGCGGTGCTCTCTAAAGACATGGAGTGCTCTTGTCCATCATGTGCCAGTGTTTGGAAGCCTTCATACTGTGAGGTTCAGGGCAAGTCGTGTATAGCAATTGGTCCCATACCACCAAAACGCCATGGTGTTTATCAATGCAGAGCCATGTTGGGTAATATGAGGACTTTGCTGAGCAAGCCTGTGTTGTGTGAGTATCTGTCTCTGTGAACATTTATATAAATGTACTTGTAGGTCTGCAGGGAGTTTCAGTTTGAGTCACAACTTGTTGACATTGCAGGCATTTATTAAAAAGTTGGAGCTTCTCTGAAACAGAGTGTCAGTCGGCCATCTCATATTTCCTTTACAGTTTTTAGGTTATAGGTTATAGTACACTTAACTGCACTATTGCTTGTCTGAATTCATGATTTTTGTTTTAGATGAATTAAATCCACCATTGACTTGGATATGGATTACACTTGTCATAGTGGCCTTAGTTACTTTAGCTTTGGCATTTTACCTGCACAAGAGGGCAAGCAACACAGGTGAGTAACCATTACATATTTTATTTGTTAAGCATATTCTTTTGGCTTCTGCTTATCACTCTTTGTTTTTCTCAGGGCAAATTTATGAAGACGTGGCACTGAGGCAACAGCGAGATGATAAATATGACACTCTACAGCCACATGGAAGAGAGGCAGAATATGACACCCTTAGTCCAGGAACATCGGCTGGACAGGAGAAAGGTGGGGAGTATGAAGCCCTGAATAAAAAAGAAATGAAAGAGGGGGTGTATGACACTCTAGAAGCTACTGGTGCAGAAGGAGGGGATGGGGGCTACGAAGCCCTGAAGAAAGATAAAATGGAAGGGGCTGAATATGAGACCCTGGGAACAACAAAGTCAGCTCTGAAGAAAAATGAAGCAGCAGGAGGAGAATATGAGACCCTGAACAAGTCAACTCTGATAGAGGGAAAAGATGAGGGTGAATATCAGACCCTGCAGGAAGCTGCAGGAACACCAGAGGAGGACAAATAAGTTAGGACAGCGAAAGCAAAGATATTAAGATACTAAGTAAAAATTGTTTTTATGATGAGGTGAGATTACATTCTCTCCAAATTAGCACCCCGATGCTTTTGAAGCTCAAATTCTCTTATAGGACAAAGTTAGGTGTTCCTTGTGAATAATGTCAAAATAAGCAAAGACATTTGTATGTTTAGAAGTCATGATGAGGTAAAGAAGAATGAACATGTGTTGCTTATATGTATAGTAAAAAAATGCTACAGAAAAATGCTAAATACAGATTACTAAAACCTGTTATTACCAGATACCAAATACATGTTGCAGACAAAAAGAAGCAACAGATACTTTATTCAGTGTAAGCAGATGCCTGCTCACACATTTTCTTTATTTCAACGTCTACGGCCAACAAATAGTGAAGTTTATCTGTAGGTATCGTGCTTTTATCATATGCTAGCATTGTTTTCTACTGCTGACACACTGTACACATATTTCACATCAGTATTATACACCTTGTGTTTTTTATCACGTTAAACATGATTCATGCCTCAATGCGTTAGAAAATTATGTATTCATCTTTTATATATTGTGAGTTTTTTGCATTGAAATGAAGCGCATTGTTAAACTGCATGCACTTGTAAGCTATTTTTAAATATATTTTTGAGAGATAGTTTTTGTTTCCAACTTTAAAGCACTTTTCAATGTTATTTTAAATTGTTCTTGTGCTCATAACATCCTTCTGAAAAAGATGCTGAAATAAATCTGTTTTCATCAGATCTTTGTTTTTTCTGATCTTTGATCTGATCTTTGTTTTTATTGAGAATATAGTGTCTCATTCACCTTTATGTCATTTTGTATTTAACAATTTCAGACATTAGGCTCTGTAACATCAGTCATTACCTACAACATGCATGCAATGTCCTCTTTTCAACATGTCGGACAATGTATTCCCAGAGATATGTTGCCAACAAAATGAGTTTTTTTTTATCATAACATCTAACTTTACATGAACCGATGAGCTGCTCTCAGCAAAGTGATCCCATAAATACACATAAATAAGAGAGTCATTTATCATGATAAAGAGCATATAGCAGGACAGAACTCCTGCTTGTGGTAAAGTGCAACTCCTGTTCTCATACACTGTTCCATATCAGCTCAATAAAGGCCTGAGACCTGACTCTTACAAAGGTTACCATCATATAACTCATGCTGGATTGGATGTTTATCTCATCCCTCAAGGAAATTTCAACACACAATAAATCCCAGATACAAAGAGTTGTATTTTAAACAGTGAGTAATGATACAAAGCTACATTAGATACAAAACTACAGATCCAGGAGCTTTTTGGTGAAAATATCTAGAACCTGAGGTCACTTTGATCTCTCTGTTTTTGGGAAGCATTGTGCTCTATGTGCATCTTCCACACAAAACCAGTCTGGAAAGAGGGGGAGAGAAGCAGAGAAGGAAAGATACTCATTCCAAAGTGCACAACGAATGCTTACAAACTGGCTAAAACAAGATATATGTGGCTTTGTACTGTTGTAGAATAATAAGCTGAAGCAGAAGTGACGTAAATGCTTTTTTTTACCACAGTGCCCTGCATAGTCAGCCTCTTCCACAAGCCTACACTAACCTCTGTTAGAGAGTTTTTCATACAGTTATTCATTGGAATTAAAAACTTCAGAGCATGAACTACAGCAATACCTAAAAAGAACTCACTTAAACTCCTTCTCAGGGCCTTTTTTGTACAGTCTAACAAATCAAGTAAAATAGAAGCAGATAAAGTCCTGTGGATGTTTTCTCTCTGTCAAAGTGGAGCTTTTCACTCTGCAGATAACAGCTCCTTACTGTTACAATGTAACAGTGTATGCAGTAAGTAGTCCTACATGAGGAATGAAAGGCTGGTAGTGTGGCATTGAGGTAAATAGTCAGCTTGACCCTCGAGGATTGCAGTTGTACGTCCCTGCTTTAGATACTTGTTGCCTTTTAGCCACCATCCGCCCACATATCATGAAAACGGTTACAAACACCAGCAAACCGCTCCCTGCAGATTTACACATCCCCTTTTTTTTTTTACTGAGTGGCGAGTTTGACTTCTGCAGGAGGTCATATTACTTTCTGTTGATTTCTTCACTGACATTAGCGATGCTTGATTATTGTTCTTTTTATCAATGTCATTTGGAGATCATGTGGAGAGTTTCCTCATGAAAACAGGATCATTTATCATTTTAACTGAAGTGGCTGAAACAAAAGAAAAAGAATAAATAAAATAGAGAGCCACATAAAAGGTGGTAGCCTATTTCAAATAAAATAAAATATGTATAATTAAATAAAAAGTAATGAATTCATCTATAAAATCAAGTTAGCACATAAACTGTTGTTACCTTGAAAAATCTTTTGGATGTCCATCTTCTGTTTAACTGGCTTTGATGAGCATTTACTATTACTTTCAGATGCTGTAGTTGGCTTGTAAAACCAGTTGTTACAGTTTGACTCTGTCCTTTCCCCATCTTGCAACACATTGCACATGATGTGGTGTTGCAATATCTAAGATAAGCACTAACTCTTTTCTCATTCCTTTTTCTTTTGATGTCTCTTCACTTGCAGATAGATGCAAGAAAATCCCATCAGAAAAGAGCAACATGAATCTCTGAGTGCTGCTCAGGAAAAGTAGAGAGCCCACTGTTTTCATGCTATCAATTTCCACTTTTCTACTTCATTTCCATTGTCCTTGTACTTTAAGTCAGTGATCAATATGCTTCCTGGAGAGATGCATTAGGAGTAACATGAAACACTATCAGAGGATTTGATGGCCCACTTTAAGAGTGCCAAAACTAAAACAAGAAGAAATGAAACAGATGCTCTGGATGTAATAATTAGAAAGATCATTTAAAGTCAAGCATTTAAACATTATGGAAAAAATATCAACAAATAAAGCACACAAACTCACACCCCTACGTTTTATTATATTCCACGTATACTGGATTTTTATATAGTTTTAGTGTACAATCAAAACAGTCAACAAATCAATTAAATCAAATAAAAATTACAGAAAGAGTAAAAATTCAAAACTTGTAAATTTATTCTATCATTCAGTGAAATATTTTCATCTCGTGACCTAAAACAGGAAGCAATAATCGTTTTAACACCTACTACCAAACCTGACTGCTCGTGTACAGAGACACGTCATTGTTTTATCGTAAGCTTTCTATTTAAATTGTTCCTGGCTTGTTTATAATTAATTACAGCAAGCGGTTATGAAAGTTCACCTTTAAAAGAGTGCTTTACCACAGCCTTTTTTCAGGCTTTTTATGCAGTCATGATGGTGACAATCCTGATGAACGACTGTAGAACAATAACAATAAAGTAGCATATGCTGCTCCATGTGGAACACAAGTTAGATGTTAGATATGAAAGAAAAATGTCTCAAAGAGGCTTGATGGGCAAAAAGTGTCACTAAACTTACATAATAACAATGCTGACAGTTGAGCTCTATATGAGGCGTTTTTAATCCTCACTTTTGTCAGTAGGCAGACAGGCCAAAGGTCAAGTGCTTAGTTTTTATTTTCTTCTACACAGGAATCCATCTACTTCACAGAGAGTTGCATACAGTCCTATTTGCAGGTGTTCATTACTTTCTCAGTGAGCAGGTAAACCAATACTACAGAACAAATATTTTGTTGTATTGGCACAATGATTTTTCTTATATGTGTGAAGATTAAGGACAAAAGTTAACACTGTTTAGAAGAATGTTTCTGTCTTAACTTCAGCAGAGGTGGTTACTTTTCTGCAGGTTGCAGAAACCCCACGTCTCAAAACCAACTAGCAATTCACCTAACACGTGAGTGTAATAAGAAGTTAATGAGAGGCAAACAAATTAATACCAAGTCTTGTAAGTTAATATAGAAATTTCTACAAATAATAAACATTAAAAAAGCCACATCAGGGCTAAAGCCCAGTCCTTCTCCAACAAAAATTACAGAAGGGCTGGCTATTCCTACAACACTCAATGTACACAACTGCAATCACACACACATTTTACATTTACTAATGTCTTCAGTTCCACTGTGCAGTCTCTTTGAAATCAGTTCAGTAGTGGTAATGCAGTCAGATCTGCTGAGAATTGTCCCTTCTCACACTCCTGATTCAATCCATGCTTTCAAAGTGCCACCAGGCTGGTAGACTGTTTATGCCTCACTACAAGGCTGTGTGCAGACGACCTGCAGGTTCTATGTTAACTCTCGTTCACTCTCCCCTCCATAAAGATAATTGTTGGTTCCAGCTGGTTGGACATACTCCTCAGTTTTGTCCCAGTCTGAGACCCAGCCTCCTCCTTCACCTCCTCCACCTCCTCCGTTGGGATCTGATGCCTGGTTCATGGCTCCATAACCCCCTCCACCACTTGTGCGGTACAGCTCCTCTGTCTCATTTGCAAGCTCGTCCTCATCCAGGATACCACATTTCTCATCACTCAGGTCCTCCGGCTCAGCCCAGGGTTGTTTCTCTCCAGAGGCAAAGATACCTGCAGCACAAACACACAGACTCAATCAGATGATCAGTCATGTGATTCCATAAAGCATTTCTCTGAATAACAGACTTCTGCAAAATGCAACATGTCGTTGCTAATTGCAAAGGAAGAAAACAACACACCATAGAACATAACACCTCCATAATGAACAAGTGAAGCAATGAGGAACACACCCTGCCACTCTTCTCGTGTCTATGAAAGAGAGGACAAACACAAATAAGCATAAAACATGCTTCCAATAGCAACACATTCTGTGGTCATAACATATTCTCAGACTTGTACAAAGAGTGTTTTATAATTAAAATTCCAAGTCAAACTTCTATGATGAAAAACATTAACTTGCACCTTGTAGAAAAGTAAAATAAGCCTCCACGGGATGTGACACTTCCTCTGTGGTCTTAAATCATTTTAAACTGACAGTATTTCGAGATCAACGAGATGGATAGAATGATAAAGATAGTTAAAAATAGAAAGATAAAATGCTTTTTCAGATGATGTGTTACCAGCAAAAATGTTTTTGCACACTACGATTTTTCACTATACAATGTCACATTTAATGTGGACGTTTATAAAGAGAGAATCCGAGAAAATAGATATTCAGAATCCGCTCTCACCTTATGTTTTGTCATTGCACCAACTATAAGTGGGCACACCATGCCAGACAGGGTGCCCACCCCATTGGAGATACCCATGAGGATACTAGCATATCGAGGTGCAATGTCCAGATGGTTGACATTGAAACCTAATGAGGTCAGATAAATAATATGAGCTTCAAAAAGCTAAAATAAACATTGTCTCTAAATATCCCAGATCTATTAAATGTATCTCACCTGAAATGGCAAAACCAGAGAAACCTACAGCCAGGACCAGAAATGTGATTGCAACACCTTTTGTATGAGAGAAGCCGACCACCAGCAGCAGGGTAGCCTCCATCCCAAAGCCTGGAATGGATGAGAGTGCACGAACATACAAATGGGTTTAATATGTTCAATTTTATTGCTACTTTCTCCCTGTCATGTTTTCATGGAATGCAGATGAAGACAGATGTCTATAAGGTGATACTTCAATATGATATGATGTGCATACTGTATGCTTCGCCATTTCCTTTTTGCATCAACTTGTTTCTGTAGTTAAACTGTAGCCAATAGATGCAGAGCTTCTGCTTTGCACTGTGTCATCATTTGACTTGTAAGAACATTTTCACACCACAGATCAGATGCAGCTACTGTTATTAGGTTTGCATGACTAAGCAGTCAGAAGAGTGCAATATTTTAAAAAAAATCATTAAACTGTATTTATATGAACCTAAACTGTACTGATTATAGCTTTAATGTATATATAAAAAATCCTACATTCTCACAATTTAATTAGCAACAACAAAATATTTCTCATATATATAAAATGCATCTTTAAATTGATCTTCAACATATGGTGACCCCGGCTAATTTCTTAAAAACCAGCTTGCAAACATATCTGCATGTGTACATTTTTTCTCAGTCATAAATTACCTCCACAGTTCATAAGTTTCCTGACATTGGTGGTGGTCATGATGTGGTTGGAGCGTAAATAGTCAGCAATTTGGCCACCAATGGGCACAATGATAGTCATAACCAGATGGGGAAGTGCAGACACTATGCCGACCTAGACATATGAGAGGGAGAAAAAGAATTCTAAGAATTTTATGTGAGGCCTTCTTGGAAAGTCCAGCATCATCGTCGACAATGCTAACTGCTAACAGTAGTGCCTGTGATTACACCTGTGGAAATTACTTTCCTTGTGCCGTAAACTTCACCTACCTTTGGTTTTTATTACCTTGCTAATTTCAAATCCAAACACCTCCTCAAAGTATGCAGGCTGACTGATGAGGAGCAAGTAGAATGTCCAGCTTCTGCAGAAATTAGCCACAATGATGGCATAGACTGGCATGGAGGTGAAGAAGGCCCTCCAGGGTGTGTTGAACTTCTGTAAGACAAAAATGTGTCACAAATTTAGGTTATTTTGTTTTAAATTTCTAACACTGTTTAGTTATTTCCTCAAATACATGAGCTGTTCATATCTTAATTAGCATCTAGCAGAGACCAGGGATCCCAGTGACCACTGGTTTGGACTTTCTGTATCAGTCTATGGCACTTTCATTGTTGCAAACTGTTATCTATATCTGACTATGTTTGTGAATCCCTTCTACACCTTATAAATAGAAATATAAAGTTTAAAAACAGTGGTCCTCTACACTAATAACATGCCTTTCTGGGAACTGCAGGCCTGCATAATTCTGCCACTGTGTGATGTGATTCAGAACTAGATTATAACTGAGTCATTTGCTACCTGTACTAACCGTAACTGCCTGCTGGGATGAGCTGCCAATGCTCTCCTCAATGTATGTCTTCTCCTCCTCAGTGATGGTGGGGTGAGCTGCTGGACTCTCATACGATACCAAGATCCAAAAGCAGTACCACATGACTCCAAAGCTTCCTGTAGAAGATGGCAAGAAATAGTAACTATAAGAAAATAGCCATTACAGTGGCAAAAATGAAGCTGACACATCCTGAAACTGCAAGGAGAGGAAGGGAAACTGCAAATAACCAGAACTATAAATAAAAGACATAAATCAACTTCTTTTCACATAATGGAAAGCTTGCAAACATTTTAGAACATTTCTGCATAAATATGGCCTAGATCGGGGTGCACAAGTCTGGTCCTCGAGACCTACCGTCCTGCAACTTTTAGATGCAACTCTTGTCCTGCAAAGCTGCATTCACTGAACGGCTCATTAGCAGGCCTCTGCAGCGCTGGATGGCATGCAGAAAAGGGAATCAGCTATTTGATTCAGGTGTATTGGAGAAAGGTTGCATCAAGAAGTTGCAGGATGGTAGGTCTGTGGGCACCCCTGGCCTCGATCATAATACTTTGTATAAGTCTGAGTAGTAGATGTGAAATAAATGAGATATAAATAAACATGACTCAAACCCTTTTTTTAAAAAACTATTTAATAACATGTGCTTCATTCATCCAAACTGGGAAATTTGACTTATCTCGCCCAGCTCTGGTCCTCAAGGGCCACAATCCTGCAAGTTTTATCCCTGGTCCAAACTACTGAAGTTAATCAGTCATTATGCTGAACTTCATTGGCTTTTGTATCCATTTAATGGAAGCCAGGTGTGTTGGAACATAAAAAATAAAAATAAAATCTTCAGGACAGCAGCCCTTAATGACCGACTTTGGGCATCCAGGAACAAACGCCAACGGCTGTAATGACCCTGTGCTCAATTTCTCTCAGACTGTTGTAAATGCCATCATCTACATCAGCATCTTGAACGGCAATTGTTCTACCAAGCATTTCAAAAATATCATCCAAACGAGAACAAACGGCATCTCCTGACAAATTGTCACGCACTATTTGATCTGCTAAAGTCACTAAAGCTGCAGAAACTCCGCTAAAATCCCCCATCTCTCACTGCACGATGTGTCAAGGAATACAAATCGATTTCTGTAAGAATCAACAAGCCACTAGTCCAACCCACCAGCATTGATTGGCTGAGCCAGTCATTCTTCTGAAAAACGGCATTATGAAATAAATGCATCCTTGTGAAAAGGGCTTTATGGAATAAATATGCCCTTGTGAAAAAGGGCACCATGGAATAAATATGTCCTTGTGAAAAAGGCCATTATGAAATAAAACACAAAGTTGCCTTATTTCACAATTTCATGGTCATTTATTCATTTAATGTTCATTTATTTAATTATGAATAAAACGGGTCTCCATAATTCCTGAGCTGTTTGACAAAGTACCAATGCTCACGTGGGGGCGCAGGTGTTCTGTCAGCCTAGCGGAGTTCTATTGAACAAAATATGTATTAAACGGTATCATGGTTCTGAATTAGTTACTTTGATTGTTTATGCATATACATGTCCATTAATCAGCAAAACACCGATGTTCGACCTGAAGACTATAGTTTTAATACAATTTTCAAACTACGAGGGTTTATCATTGCCCTCTTGTGGCCACAGCCTGTAACTACAGTTACTACAATATGTAAAGTTCATTACATTAAAAACACAGCTTACGTTTATCATAAATACGTGACTGTACTGTAGTTGTTATTACTTCTTGATAAAAAAATATTGCTTATTTTTGTAAACTATTCAAACGTAAATTATTGGGAAACAAAAGACATAAAGAATTAACTTTACATATTGTTGTAACTGTAGTTACGAGCTGTGGCCACAAGAGGGCAATGTTAAACCATCGTAGTTTGAAAATTACATTAAAACTATTGAGTTTAGATTCCTTCACTTTCTTGCCACTACTCTGCGTAAAGCTTGTTTACATTATCATTTCCCCGTCTACATGTTATCAGTAAATGTTTATTTGCGTTTGTTTTGGCCATGCGAAATAATTATTCCTGTTTTTTTTTCTTCTAATATGGAAGACAACTATCTCAACTCACGCTAATCTTTGTGTGCGTCAACGTCATAAAAATATAAGAAGAAGAAATCAGAACATCTCATTGGTCGAGAGACCAACCGCAAGTCATAATTGTTTACATGGAAGTCCGTTAACATAATTTACACGTTTTTTAAATAAAAAAAATGTAATGAACAATGAACGTATCACGGTGAAATTCACGTACGAAGTTTCAGGAACAAACGCCGCACTTAACGGCTGCAGTGAAAACCTTCTCGAAAGACTACGAGTTGCCACGAGCTCACTATAGATCGCCCAAAGAGCATGCTTGAGTTAGCAATTTTCTGCATTTAATTTTGTTGTGTGGTTTCTGAGCTATTTGACAAAGTACCGACGCTGTCTCGTGGGGGTGCCGGTGTCATGTCACCCCGGCAGAGTTCTTTTGAACAAAATATGTAATAAACCGTGTCATGGTTGTTGCCTAAATTGTTTATGCACATAACTAGCAACTAAGCAGTAAAATACTGACGTTCAATCTGATCTTGATCGTTTTAATACAATTTTTCAAACCGCGAGGGTTTATTATTGCCTTCTTGTGGCCACAGCCCGTAACTACATATACTACAATATTTACAATAAAAACAGGCAACACAGCATTTTATTATGCATATGTGACTGTATGGACTGTGTGGTATCTTTACTGTAGCTGTAATTACTTATTGATTAAAATGACCGCTCATTTTTGTAAACAATTCAAACGTAAAATATTGGGAAACAACAAAAGGCGCAAAGAATTAACTTTACATATTGTTGTAGCTGTAGTTACGAGCTGTGGCCACAAGAGGGCAATGTTAAACCATCGTAGTTTGAAAATTACATTAAAACTATTGAGT
>JBAMHV010000023.1:12823975-12870466 GCA_037177535.1 Pseudomugil gertrudae
CTCTCGCCTGTTGACAGCTGGGATTGGCTCCAGCCCCCCCGCGACCCCGCTCTGGGAACAAGCGGTAGAAAATGGATAGATGGATGTTTCTTTATATCTCATTTATTTAACATCCACTACTCAGACATACAAAATGTTATGATCTAGGCCGTATTTATGCAGAAATTTGCTAAAATGTTTGCAAGCTTTCCATAATTTTAACAGAAGTTGTTTTATGTCTTATATTTATAGTGCCGGTTATTTGCAGTTTCCCTTCCTCTCCTTGCAGTTTCAGGATGTGTCAGCTTTATTATTTCCACTGTAATGGCTATTTTTGCACCAGTATCATCATTTTGATGTTTTTCTATGTGCAGATGTACAATTGTAGCACTGCAGTGTAACGCTCACTGTAAATGCAATATGCTAAGGTGCTAAATTTTGTTTTAATATTTTAAAATAGGGTCTGTGATTCAGTCTGCATCTAAGAAAAAATGTTTCTAACCATAGACATAGAAGACAGATGACCATCCGGAGTACTGGACTAGAATTCCAGCTAAAGGCATGGCAATAACAGCACCTGCATAAGAACCTGAAATGAGAAGGGAAAAAAAGGTGTGTGGGGGGGGGGGGGTTATGCGATATATAGTTTAATGAACTTCTACTATTTAGGACAGCGAGTAAGAGATGCAGTGACTTTGCACTCACCACAAAATGCTGTTGTGGCCAAGCGGCTTCTTTCAAGTGGCGGAGCCCATTTTGCCCAAATGCCATGACACGCTGGATATGAAACTCCCTGCAAGACGGGTCAGTTGAAACCAAGGTAAACACACACACACACACAAAGGCTGAAATATAGCTATAAATGAAGTTTCTGCAAACTGCCTGATTCCTGTAAAAGTAGGACTGCAAATCACCTCCACCAGTCCTTGACATATCCTCACAATGATGACACAACCAAAGTGTAGCCGTGCTGCTGAAGGGATGAGCATATTTAGGCAAGATGTGGCCACAATAGCAAAGCCGAATACTCTGGAGAAACACACACAAAAACAGGAAGATCAGATTTCCAATATGCTAGAATTCATCTGTTGCTAAAATGTTCAATTTAGAGGATAAAAAAAACCTGTTTGCTGCAAATTTTTGGCAGATGAACCCTCCAGGGATTTGGGTAACTATGTATCCCCAGAAGAAGGAGCCATGGATCATTCCCACTGTTTCTGGATCCCAGTCGAACTGTGCTTTCTGTGTGACAATACCTTAACATGATGAATTTACACCTTTTGGAACAAGTATTGTATTGCACAATGTGACGTTTTATCCAACATGTGTAAACAACTGGGCATTGCTGTGTTGAGAAGCAGATATGGATGAAACAAAGAAGTAACTCAACACTGACATCTGCTGTACAATTAAAGTACTCACATTTTCTGCTCATGTTAATAATTACTCTTGTGCAATTATTAATTACCTTATTTGAGCTTTAGCTTTATCACAGACATGGTGAGGAGAGCTTGACTTTTATTACTAGTCCAAAGTTTGGACAAACTTTCCCATTGAATTTAATAGGAAAGTGTGTCCAAACCTTTGACTAGTAGTGTATAAAAACTGCATTCACTTCTCAGGGCCAGTGCAGGAATGGGACAGCTTACTGGGACTCTAAATGGGACTGGATCATCATTTGAAAGAGATCACTCACCTCTATGATCACCTTGTTGTCTCTGTGGATAGTGTGGCTGTTAACCATGCTGACAATGGCCACACCCAAGTTACATCTGATACCAAATGAGATGCAGAAACCAATACCAGAGAGGATGGCTATGATATAACGCCTGGGCAGGCCGAAGCAGGTGCAGTCCACCACCGGCATCTCCTTTTCCTGCACCAGCTCCGGCCGGCCTTCCGCCGACAGCTCAATGGTCTCACCATTTTCTTGCTTCTTCTCAATGGCTCTGTGAAGCAGAGGCAAAGGTATTTAGTCCCTTTTCCAGTCATACATTCCCCATTCACATGGCAAAAATAACATCACAGTACATCCTCTATGTCAGATGGTTAGGAGAATTAATAACTCTGTTATTATTTGTTTATTACAAATTAAAATGCAGAATCAGTGTCAAACAGAAATCCTCTGTAGGGATAAACTTAATGCTCTGACTGAAAAACTAAGCACATTTCCGTAACTTATAGAAGAACCTTTAAAAGCAACAACTCGTAGTTATTGTTTTCTGTGTTACATTATCATGTATTTACACTGTTTTAGAGGATTTTTTTTTACACAGTTCCTTAGTTAAAGTCTGACTGGGCCGCTGCAACACCTTTATTCTTTTCATTTTCAGTCATTCTGCTGCAGATTTTTAAGTGTTTTTTGGAATTACAGCCTGTTGTTACCAAGAGGAATTTGCATTTAAGGTATGCAGGTGCTGTTGCTTCAAAACAATCCTTTCCCCCTTCACCTGTGTACTTGACTTTTTGTATGTTGACATGCTGCATTTGGCTTTTACCAGATATTTGCTGTGCTTTATGTGCAGACATCTTCACTCTGGTCATGTGTCCAAAGGGCATTATTCCAGATATCTTATTGTTTGTTCAGTTTTGACTTTTCAAAGTGAAGTTATTATGTTCTGACCTGCTTAGAGAAGAATCTCTCCTGCAAATCTTTGAAAATAGTCAGGTTTGTTCAGTGTTATTTATAATAGTAAAGTGATGAACTTTAACATGCTATTTGAGCCTTAAGAGTCTGATATGTAGCGCTTGGTGTTCAACAGTTTTCCTGATCGTGACACAGTTTGACTTAAACTAAGCGTCACATCCACACCAGAGAAGATTGTTATCTGTTCCTATGAATAATCTTTCACCTTGTCAAGTAATAAACTTTAAATTATTTGGAAATAGCCTAACAGCATATCTTCGATGAGCAGCAGTACTCTAAGGTCATTACTGAAGATATGGGAAATGTGTTACACACATTTGTCTTAGTTCTTGTAAAATATTCATTTGAGTCTGCATTGTTCTAATACTAAAATCTAGTGTCTAAAAAAATAAAAGTGTATTGTATTTTGTTTCTGTATTAATTTAACAGCTTTTAAAAAAGATGTTCCCTCTCCGCTGCGTTCAGCTCTCCTCCCTGCAGGGGAGGCTGTCATGGATATGCATCATAACTAACAGAAGAAATAGCCATAATTAACTCTGGTTAGAAGCTTCTAAAGCTAAGATTACCTGTTTACACACAGGTATTGCAGATTGTTGCTTATTATTTAATATAGCAAGCAGAATCTGAATCTACCATCACAGTGAAAATCATACTGATACTTTAACCGTATCAACATTAACAACAGAAGGACATTTCAGACGTCTCATCTGTTTGCTGTTGTTCTTTCTGTTGAATAGGTAATAGCTTCAACAGCTCATCTTTAGTTTCATCTTTTACTTGCAGTATCTGTTGTTGAATTTTTTTCTGGGGAATCAGCTGGTGAGCTTGAGCTTTCTGAACTCTTGCTGTTGCAGTGAAACAGGATCCTGATGGAAAGGGCTTGTTGACTGACAGCTCGGCTTGATAAAAGTGCTCCAATCTAGACGTTCAGACATTGTCTTGCCATGAATTTGAATGGTAAGACCAGCACCTTAACAAGTACCGCCTGGGACAGGTATCTGTAGTCACCCTCCACTGGGGCTTCCTTGAAAACCATTTGACATATCCGGTCTCCTAAGCTATTTATACATTGTAGACTTTTTGTCAGACTTTCATCTCCTGACAGATTCAGCCCACAACGAATAAGACTATGAGTAAAAGACTGCAGCAATGCAGGAGTTTGTACTTGCTACATGCTGAGAAACCGTGACCTCTGTCAGCCTTCTGACTAACAAGCATCAAATATGTATCCGAGCACAGCAGTCATATATAAATCATGATGTGTGGATGTGTTCTCAGATCAGATTGGAAAACTACCGTACATACCAAGCTGATGGAAAACTGAGTCACTTCTGTGCTACTTTGAGTTTAGCTCAAATGTAAAGACATCTCAGGAGTTTGTATCTAAGTGATTTAGATATACTGCATGTTGCACAATCACATAACACATCAGATGAATAGAAATAAGTCAAGCAGCAGCTTATGGGTGGAAAAATACACAGCATATTAGTGATTAAAACACAGCAAAAACACATTTATAGATATTGTTTAATGTAACCAGACCTTTCTGCATCTTTCTCTATATCATTGCTGAGGAGGAATTAGTGAATCTCTCACTGTGATCATAACATTTCCTTTCACAAACTCTGATGATCTGATGTTTTGACAGATGGATGCAGGTCTATGTTTGTGACCTGTGCAGATAAAATTGTCCAGATATAAGATTTTTAAAACCCTTGCACATTATTTGTTTGCACAGTAGTAACAAGCAAGTAGTAACATTTTTAAGGACGTTAAATTGGTTCTCGACTGCTACAAACTCTGGGATAAACAAATTTTATGACAGATTCCATAAAGATATTTAATTTATTGCGAGTCATTTTTAAAGATAGTTGTGTTATTTGATACCAGAAATGATGGAAGTAAAGTGAACATGAGGCAAAACAAACCCTCTCCTGGTTTTATACACTATGATGTTTGTTTTGATTTTAAAAAAAGAGAGAAAAAGGCATGAAATTAGGTTTTATTAAGACTTTGTTTTATGTAACACATATTTATATATCTGAACCACAGCTTTCCACACAAGCTGAGGTATTCTTATTAAAATTCCAGCTGTAAGTAGACTGGGAAATAATAGCTACACAATTTCTCTTCCAGTAACTCCAAGCGTGCTTATTGGTTTCAAACCATCTTCAACGGTAATCAAGTATTAATGATTTTCTCTGTTAAATTATTAATAGACCATCTCTGGCTCCCTTGGACTATTTTTGTCTGGGCGGGCATCTCTTCATCTTTCCTGTCTCCACTTCATCTTTACTTTGTCGTCTCCGCCAGCTCCCTCGACTCCTGCACAGCCTCACATACAATTCACAACATTTATTTGCTTTTTAACACCAACATCCTACCAAGTGTTCAGATCCTGTCCATGTGGAATTTTATGCTAAATATCTATAAGCACACACCAGATCTGTTGCAGTGACTTTTAATGACTAACCCTGGGTAGAGGGAAATCCGTTGTAATCCTTAAAAGCTACCTGACCTTCTCTCACTTGCCACACCCAGTGGTAATAGTCTAAGCAAAGCAACTCTGCAGAACAATGTAGCTCATCTGGAAACAAGAGAACAGATTCTTGATGATTGGACATACATTACTTGCTGTGTTCAGGAGATACAACTGGTTTACTCTCCACAGAAATCCCTTGATTCATATGTCAAGGACAAATGTCAGAGCAGTTCAGCTGAGTGGTGCAGTTGGTTTAGCAGCTTGGAATCATTGATTGGATAAGAGAGAGTCAAATAACTGCTGCAGATTATTTTAAAGGATGAGAGGACATCAGGAAGAAAGACATTCCGAGTCCAATAAACGTGTTATTTTCTATAATAATTTGCTAGTAGCATAAACAGTGTAGATTTAAATTACAAGTGACAAGTGAGAACTGCTCATTCAGGTATATAGTTATGAATTAGATGCCCGCAAACAAGTGATGTGCGAAATATTTTACATTTAATGACCGATTAAATGGAGCCTGTTTGATTTTTATAACTGAAAGCATGCGGTCTTGTCCAGAAAAACTGAGACAGTTTCCTCTGGCTTTGTTTGAGCTTACTTGAAGTGTTGCGTGCAGATCACAGAACCGGTGCGCGGCCCGGTGCGCGTTACGCACAGCAAGAGCACATGCAAGCACGTGCGCGCAACGGAAATGACAGCTTACAGCCCGCTGCTGGCTCTCTGCCGTAGGTCGAATGGCCTAATCCTGGTCGTTAGAAGCCCCGTGGTGGGGGTGGTAGTGGTGGAGAGGAACACGATGACGAGTTACAGTGCTGCTTAGGTGGAGAAGGAGAGGTGGCCCAGGTGTACGGCCTGCAGGGATTTACTCGGGCCGACAGCTTGGAAGAGGAGAGGCTATTTCTGGAGAGGATTTAAGTGTTTAGACGCAGCATCAAATCCCGAGAGAGAGAAAGGGGAGTCCATCAATACCTCTCTGCTTTCAGATCACTGGACATTCTCCTGGCTTTAACACTCCTACAATTTCTGTAGTGTGCTGCAAATTTCATAAGTCAATGCAAACAAGACTGCTGTGATGCCATTAAAGTCTTCCAAAAAGTCTCTGCAATATGAGACACTCTTTCAAAAGATGCTCCATTTGTTCAGTTTCATTCACCAAGATTAATCAGATTACATTAGTTTATTTTAACTAATAAAATGTAAAAACGTACAAGATCATTTTTCTTACTCCCATGGAGTCAGTTTCAGCTTTTCATGGTTACTGCCCAGAAATGACAGGTGTGGCAGGCCTTAGACCTGCTTCACACTAAACACGTTCTTATTGGTTGGAAAGTGAATAAACCACACTATAATAGCATATTAAAGTCAGTACTGAATTGACCATTACAGTTTATCTTCTTATAAAACTAGCTGTGACAACGCTTCTGTTATTTGATCATGTCAAAGCACACCAGAAAAGCTTGGAAGAATCTGATCCAGGTATTGATCCATTCTCTGTTCTCAGGAAGTAACTGAGGACTTTTCATTCAGCCCAAAAAAGGGAATACAGGGATTATTTTCAGATTTTAAAGATTTGTAAACCTGGCATGTTGTTATATTTGCCTCCAATACCCCTGAAAGTAACTGATAGTTTGCCTTTCTTATGTGATAGAGACAGATGTGTCAGATTATCGAGGCGCTTGGACACCTTGATCTTCTCCTCTGCTCTTATCCTCTCACAATGAGTCTGTTTCATCATCCAGCAGTTTGTTTTTCAGATGTCTAAATAGAGCCAAAAATCTACTTTTCTTTTTAACATAAAAGCATAGATGTTACCTGGATAACAGAACATGTACGTACCCGTATATTTTCCCGAGAGTCTTGGCTGCTACAGCCTTAAACCTGTCCGGCCGGATCTCCATCCTCACGTCTCCAGGACCGGAACAATGAGCAGTGTTTGTGCGCCCCTGTCTGAGCGCACAGCCTTCTCCTATGCTTCGTCCTTCTCTCTCACATAAAAACTGATTTCACTTGGTCATCAGCGTCCTTAACCCACCTGCAGTCCTGAGATGGGTGTCCTGAGATTATATTTTTCTACTTCAACTTCCTATAATAAACCGAAGAAACATTTTCAGTCCCAGTTAATCAGAATCCAAGTGGTCCAAATGAACTTGTTTTACAGGTTTTGGTGTCCGTGCGGGTTCAGAGCCTCCGGCGGGCAACTTTCGATAAGATTCATGGTCAAACGGTGTCTCTGGCCATGGTCCTGAAAACAGATTACTGCTGCCTGCGCACTAATCTCTCCAAGTGTGTGTAGTGAGTGGAAGGTAACATGTCACTTCCTTCCACGCAGACCGGCGTTTTAAGCAGCGACTATTCAAGTAAAGGCTATTTTTGGAGCACACAAGCTTTGAATGGAGAGAGTTGGAGTAAACACTCTTCAATCGAAGTATATTAAAAGAATTTCTGGGAATTTGTGAGGCAACATGGGCAGAGCGCCCACCGGACGCTGAGGTGAAAGTAGGCTGCGATTGTTTGCGTTTCTAGTGGCTCGAGATTCCTTCAAACGGAGACACAGTAGTCGGTTGTGTGTTACTGAAATAGGTTTGGAGGGGGATGAAAAGGAGAAAATGAGACTTTATGGAGTGGATGTTCCAGTTTCCAGATTTTGTGGCTCTACTTGGTTGTGCGTTGATAAAGGGAATGTGTTTGGGTCCTGTGCCTCGATATACTAAAAGCTCCAACAAATTTCAAAATTTTTAAATCATTAAAAGCCTTCAAGATTTTTTTTAAAGAGAATCAAATAAGTGATCTAAAGACACAAGGCATAAAGCTCCGGCACTGACTCTCTACTTTAAGGTCTCTGATGCTAAAGTCTCCCATGTTTGTTACGAGTTAAACAGTTTTATGCACAAATTTGTTTCAAAATGATAAAACTATACTCTGACTGCTTATACTTCAACCAAATATATTTACCGTGCAGCACTTCATTGTTTTTTCCCTTTCAGTATACTGGAACCATTTAGTGCCTTAATGTACTGGAATTAAAAATAAAGGAATAAAAAAGCCAAATATAAATTAAATGTCTAATAAATCAGAAACAAGTTGATAATAAATAATAAGTAAGGTCAAATTGGTCTGTCATGAACTTGCAACAACAGACATGAAGAGGTTAAAATGAAATGTTTTCTGATTATCTTTAAATGAGGTATGATTTCAAACGCATTTACTGATTTTTTAGTAGAGGACCTGATAAATGTAGATCTTACTTTACAGGGTCTGGATTAGAAGCTCTTGAATTTCTCGGCCCCCTGTGCACGAATAGCCCACACATCTGCTCTAGGAGTTTGTTATGCATAACAAACATTATATACAAAATGAACATTGTGCATCAACCTCTTTTGTTCAAAGAATTAAAAGAAGAACAGGTTAAAAACAGTTTTAACCTGACAACAAACAGACTGTTGTGAAGCATGACTTCTGGAGTTTAAAAAAAATAGACCCGCTCCTCTGTGAAAACTGTGATGCAAAACGTTTGGTAATATTCTCTCATCCTGTAAATGAGTTACCACAGACACTTCTTTTAGCACATTATATTTTATTTGCTCTGAAAGCGTTGATGGTATTACAAGTTCTGGTTTATTCTGACATCCAACAGAGATTCAACCAAATGACTTCAGTTTATATGTGTGGTTGTATGTTATGTAGAAGCAAATGCTGGTTCAGACAGAGAATGACAGATTTGACAGCTGCAGAGGAAGATGAGAATACAACAGAAATGTAGTTTTTAACAGTAGTGCAACATGAATATAAGTGCACTGGAAAACACATTTTACATCAAACAGCTACTTAATTCTTTAGAAGCCATAAGTCGCTAACAAAACATCTAATATATGCAGCTCTTCTCCAGATCCTGAGCCGATATGGTTTTCAGTGAGGGAGAGGAGAGGAAGAGGGGAGGGAAGGGCATGGCAGAAGGAAGAGGAGACAGACTTGGGGGAACAGAAATGATAGATGGAGTGTCTGCGAGTGAGCCATAACCAGCTTTTTTTACATCCATTGAACTGGAGGCAGTAGAGGCATGGAAAAACACAGGGGCAGGGTCCATGCAGTCTGAGGTTACATCTGCAGAGACATGTCAGGAAGTTCAGCTTCAAAAGTTGTGCTTAATAGCAAAGAATGAAATATGTTTAGTCATCTACTGCTTTTCTGAATGATCAGTCTTTAGCCTACCTATCTGATTTCATTACTAGGCAAACAAAAATCCTGCTTCTACCATGTTTTTAATAATTCTGCACTAAATGAAAATAAGCATTTACTGCAGAAGCAGTAGCATTTAGATAAACACATTTAGTTTCTCAAAGCTTTGATTGTGCAGTCTTTAAAAAGGCTGTAAGTTAGTAACATTTAAGCCCTACCTGGGTCGTCATTAAGCTGAGTATGCAGGTACTGGTGTTTGGTGTAGAACTTGCTGTAGATGCAGTACACTGCAGCCATCAGAGTGAAAGTCCCAGCGGATGCAGCGATGAACAGACCTATTTTGGCGTTATCTTTGTCTATGGGAGCATCTGTACAAGCCCGACACACACAATAGGAACCATAAGGGAGAGAGATTTGAAAAAGAGGACAAGTGGAAGTCCAAATTCATTTTGAGCAAACATACAGTTACATGTTTACCTGATATGAATAGCATGTAAGACAGATTCAAAAGTTTGCAGCTTTACTGAACATATTGGTTCATTAAACAACACTCACAGGTCTGTTTTGTGTTTAAATGTATGGTTTCCTCTTTCTTGAGAAGGTCTTGTATATGTTGAGGAGGACGAGCTGCTGGGGCCTGATGGGCGCTGTTCTCCTGTGTAGACTGCAAAGTGCTCTGAGGGCTGTTCAGTGGGAGTATCAGCAGCAGACACAGAGCTGCCAGGCCCGCCATGAAAACCATCCACTGAAATAAGTGCGAATAAAACCACATTTATTAAAAAAAATACTTTTAGCTGCTTCACTTATGTTTAAAGTCACCAAATGCCTGCTTTGCCATGAAGAAACATACCGTACTTTCTGAAAAATAAAATAGTTTTTTTGTATCATAAGGTTGGACTTTCCTAGTTTAACAAATCTCACCTGCTCCAAAGCCAAAGCACTCCCTTATTCCTCAAACAAGCTTTACTATTAAACTACACACTAGAGCAAACATGCAACCCTGCAAACAGATCAGCTGTTTTTACCTGAGTTTAGAGCGAGGATGTCACTGTGCTGTAGGGTGTTGTCCTCTCTGCCTCTCTGACGGACTGAAATGAAACTGCATCCAAGACAACTAAACTCTCCAGACACACAATTATTTCTAAGGGGACACCTGTGAGCAGTCCACCATGTAAGACAGGAACGATGTTTTCATACACAAAGATGGAAGCCATACTTTCCTTAAACACATTCTGCATTGGAGCTTTTATAACACAGATTTTAAGTCCAGTTGATTAAAAATATATTAGTAGGACATTTAGGTTACAACATATTTTAAAATATATGAATAAAGCTGTGATGTGAGAAGGCTTTAAAATATGGTACTCTCACGGGTACAGCAGAATTCCACACTGACACAATGTTCAGCTTATTTCACATGCAGCTTTGTCCATTTAATATGATGTCCAAACCGCTGCTGTGATGAGCATAAGCTGTGGGGTGCCAGCGTCAATTTTATTTATCTAGCACATTTATACAGCCGAGGCCTCCAATGTGCTTTACACAACCAAAAAAATATGAAAACATGAAAACACAGAGACAGCACACAAAGATGTAACATAAAACTCTAACAGGGTGCCTGTACTCGGCCACAGGCCAAGGCAAACAAGTGTGTTTTAAGCATGGATTTAAAGGCTGATCACACAGGTTACACACAAAATCACACAGGTAAACGAGTCTGTTCCACACGCCGAGACAAAAACAACTGCAAAAGCTAGGCCTTTAGTTTTAAATTAGATTGAGGAACACCTAAGACCATCTGAATTAAGGGCTTTGGAGGGCTGATGCAGTATGCAGAATGAAGGTACTGCCAGTGAAATGTGACATTCATTCCTTTATTCACTCATCTCCTCACAGGAAATCTGATTAGAACGTTAAAAAATAAGTTTTATGAGATGCATTTCTAACTGATTACATTTTACTTAGCTTTTTATTCTTCAATAATACAGTGGAAATCTACTAGTTCAGTGCTTATTATTTCAACAGTCTGATATTTGACCCTGGTTTGAATAACTTTCTAGTAACAGCTGTGTGTTTTACATCCCCATGCTCTGCAAACCTCTGCAGGGGCACGATATCACAGTGCAACTACAAAATACTTAGACTGATCGCTGCATCCACTGAGCAAAAGTGTTTTGAGAGAAAAAGCTACAGCAGGTCAGCTGCCTTGGCACAGGTCTGGATGGCCTTGAGCTTCACATTTCCGGCCACCTGATATGGGTCTGCAAATCTGAGCTCAGACTTCAAGACACAAGGCAAAGTGAAATCTGCCTCAGGACTTTCAGAGAAACACAGATCCAGATACCAACCTGTACTGACACTGGAAAGAAAACACACTTTTATATGGAACCCTGATATGCAAGTTGGCCCAAGTCTTAAGATGCTTCGGTTTTCCCAGGAAGATGATAGTGACGATGAGCAGCAGGACACAGCACGTTTGTTTTGGTTGAGAGTATGAGAGCAGATATATTCTGTACAACTGCCAGCAGCTCTGAGTGATACAAGCACTGAATGCTTCAATGTAAAGGCCAGAAACACTGGTTTTCATAGCGAATACATGCAGATCAATAACCACCAGTTAGATGTAAAATATGAGCGTAAAGCAGTATTTATCTTAGCTTGGTATACAATCTTACTGATGACATCTGTTTTATAGCTCAGAAAGTAGAATTTGTCCTCACACATCCATCATGGTCAGCTTTTCTCTTTAAATTAAGCACACTTTACCTCAATACATCCTGTAACCTTTATTTCTGAAAAATCAACTAAAATGCACAAAGTTTTGAACATGCAAAGGGTTGAGAAAAGTTCAACAAAAAAACAATTAAACAGATTTGTGCTAAACTGGTTTTTATTAAGTGGCAACAATTTCAGAAGCTGCATAACTTTTTCTATTTAAAAAAACTTACTATACAGACACACCTAAGCAACACACACAGCCAAAATAAACAGTTTAAAAAACTATGCACAAGCAGGAATGATTATATACTTTGTTCTCTCAAACGTATTGAAACTGAAGGCACTTAAAACACAACAGCATTCATCGATTCTGTTCATTCAGATGATAAACCACTGGAAAGAAACACATCTGAAAACATCATAGAAATAACTTGTAAAACAAACATAAATACAACATAACAGTGAAAGAAATGAAATAAAGACATTATTGACATCACACTTTTTCAAATAAACAGAAGTACAATCGGGTCCTAACCCTGTTGTAATGAGCACATGTTTGTTTTTTCATCCCAAGCTTTAGAAAAAAAAAGTCTTGTTCAATTTCTAATATAAAAGCAGGAAATCCCACAAATAAGCATTTAATTTGATCACATTTTAACATTTGCTATATACATATTTACATTGCAATTAGTTTTTACCGTGTTGTCACTTAACCAACATACCATTTCCACATACCTGTGTACTGCTGACTTTTCCATATGATGCACCATTTTGTCAATGAGAACAAAATAAAGATCAATTTCATAGATATTATTTTAAAAAATGTTTCAAAAACATGTTTGTACAAATTTTTAGCCAAACCTGCTGACGTATGAAACCTAAATGACACCTTAATGCAGACTGAACCTGTGGAATTCCAGCTGTAAACACTGATTACATTTGTGTTGGAAGCAGCATCAATTCTTCACCTGGTTGTTCAGCTCGACACCCTCACATGTAGCCAGACTGACTCAGTTCTGATGCAACAGTCCTGGTAAACATTTTCTGTACTGTAGAGGTCCAAAAATCACAATTTCAGAAAATGAAAGACATGAGTTTTCAATAGAAAACACCCAGAGATCTTTGGCAGTGATGAACTGCGAGTCCATCTTCAACAAGAAGTTTTATAACCGTGTGGCAAAAGAGCAAACACAGATCTCTGCCATTATCCACATCTTCCAATGCAAGCATTTAAAACCTAATACAGGCTGATGCAACACATTCATGCTCCATCTCTTTAAATCTGAAGCAACTTGTGCATAACAACTGTTTAAAAAAAACGCAAAGCCCAGCATTCATTTACAATAAAAACCTTCAATCAATTCCAGCTGTTACTCTTTTTTTCAGATGCTCATGAATGAAATATTTTAGTGAACTATTTTAGGTTTCCCATGAAATTATACATTTTTATTAAGCTTTTTAAACAAAGCCTTATTTCTGAATAGCTTAAAGAGGATACGTCATACTCACTTTCAGCTCAGATTCAATCATGAAAACACTAATTTCTTATTTTACTCTGTTTTTGTACATCTCTGTTAAACAATCTTTTACGTTTAGTTCTATAATCTTCACATTAACAGGAAGCCCATTGCCAATATCATGGATGGGCTGTACAGCAGCAGAACAGAAAATTAACACATTTAATGCCCTAACGGTACATGCATGGCAGTGAATGTTCCCCTTTAAAAAGATGAATAAAGAGTAATGAGGTACATTTTAGATAAACAAATATGTGACTTTAAAACACATGGAAACCTTGTTTTTAATGGCATATGATGAAATGTTGAGCCGTCCGATGTTATCGACATACTGATATTATCAGCCAATATCATCATTAAAATGTGATATTGGAAAAATTTGCTGTTTTAACTTTGACAACCTTTACACATCATGTACATATCTTACATCAAACTCTTCAGCAAAGTCTCATCTAGCTCCAAATGAGCAAATACAAGAGATGTTATGCAGATTTGTTTGTTTCTTTGTTCATCTCAACTTGCAAAAATCCTGTGGCGTAATCAATTCATGTCGTCACTTTCAGGATAAAAAGTTTCCAAGTTGACTCATCCGAATATTTCAGGATTATTTCAAAGTGTCTGCAGACACAAGCTTATTTATCTTATCTTATTTATCTAAAATGATTTCCCCCTCTTTTTTCCCTTGGTGGGATCAAACTATATTGGTATCGGTTGATATCGGCATTGGAAATTAAAAGTTTAACAAAATCAGTATAATGGATATTGGAAAAAAAAGCCGAAATCTAACATCTCTAATGAAATGTAATGTTGAACATGTGGCAGATGGCTCTGTAAAATCTCCGTTTGGAGTTCCATACAGCAAAAAGTTATTTGCTCAATACCTTTTTATATACGCAACCATTTTCATTCTTTGGCCAGGACATTTATATTTAGTGGTACTATAATCCTCCACATGTTCATGGGCTTGATTTAATATTTTCTTTTAAAAAATGGGAAAAAAATTTTAAATATTAAATATAGAAACATGTTGCACTTGTGTGCTAAAAGCTAAGTAAATTCAAATTTATTCAAAGATGGCTCCTTTAAAAAGGGTTAGTGCATACTGATGGGCAAGTTTCACTGTTTGGGGTCCAATATTCAGGAAACAGAAGCAGCAAATCCATTTTTATGATCCAGCTTAGACATGTCCGTCATTGGAGTTTCATCCGTGTTAACGATACTGTACTGACCAAACTCCCCGTCTCTGGATGTTGGTTTTCTCCGGTCCAGCAGAAAAGAGCGGATCAAACCAACGGGGACTGGCAGCATGGCAAAGATGATCAATAAAGCCAGAACAGCCAGAGCCCAACCAGGGTACGGCAAATGACCATCAGAAGCCTGAAATTTCAAGTCAAATAGATTACTAATCTAATGTGCAATTTCCTTCATGCAAAGCAAAGAAGTAAAGACAGATCAAGAAGCTTCTTGTTTAACTGTGTTGCATTTGTACACAAATGTAGAAAAGACAAATGTTTACCCCAGATACTACAGATCATGTGACTGAACTGAAGCCTGAACAGATTGCTAAGAATATTAAGCAACATGTAAAAACATAAATACACCATAGCAACATTACATCTGACAGCTGATTCATCAGAATAAAACAACATGGGTGTGTTTTGGCCTACTACTCATACCGTTTCTTGGTTCCAGGCCATGTAAGTGGGTCGTTTGATGAACATGCAAATAGTTGTGGCTCCCAGCAGTACCAGCATAGCCAGCAGGCAAACATATTTCCACAGGTATTTGTAAATGACGGTGGGACGCCATCCCAACATTGCCTCAATGTCGTCAAGGAATCTGCAGGGTTTTGACACACACCGGTAAGTGAGACTTTCAGCCTAAGAACCGGACAACAACGATGACTAAAAGACATCAGATGTCCACAGTAAAAACGCAGCCTCACCGATCTGCTCCGTAGAGCCAAGACACGCTGAAGGTTTCAAAAACTACCACAATTATGAGAGGCAGCGTGGCGGAGTAATCGTCAAACATCGTCACAAAGTAGTTCCCACAGCGCTGGGTGAAAAGCAGGCCAATCAGAAAGCCAAAGATGCAGCTGACAACTAAGACAACGAGAATGACATGTTAGGGTCCAACAAACTGTACACACAATCCTACATCAACAAGTCCATAAAACATCCATCTGCTTTAAACTGTCTTGCAACCTGTCTGCAAGAAGTATAATAACCTTAAACGATACTTAGCAATACCACTTGGTTGGCACAACGTGTAGGTTTTTTTTGCATAATTTTTAAATCCGACACTGTAAATAAAGTAATACCAGAAAATATTTATGTCATCTTCCTAAGGAGAAAAAACAGATACTTACTTGTGAGCTTGGTCTTGTTTCTTGCCAGTATTTTAAAGCAGTCAGTGAGGGGAGCGAGGATGCCCTCCATAGTACCAAACATGGTGCTCAGTCCCAAGTTGAGCAGCATGAGGAAGAAGAGTGCAGACCAGAAAGGGCTTCCAGGTAGGAGTGACATGGCCTCTGTGAAGGCAATGAAAGCCAGACCTGTGCCTTCGACACCCTGCACATGAAATTAAAATACATGAAATTTAAATAGAAAAATAGCAATTTCCCTCTGGGAAATAAAGTAATAACAACAAGTCTTACCTTCTGCATCTCTTTTTCCAGATTACACTCTGTCAAGTTGCCAGGGACCTGACTTCCATACTGTTTGAACCAGGCAGTGTAGTCCTGTGGATCCACTGAATTAGGATCAGAGTAGTTGAAGTTTGGCATTTGGTTTTGGTCCACAACACTATTGTGATACTTTGAAAACTCCTTTAGGTTACTAAAAGACAGGAAAAATGCAATGAGAAATATAAAATCAACAGGTCATTGTGTTGGTTATAAACAATATGACAGGAAAATTAAGTTCATGCTGATTGACTTTACGGGTACTGTAATTTTCTAGCTTTGACATGCTTTTCAATATTTCCTTAAACCTTGTAAGCATTGATCAAGACTGTACATGTAATTTACACAGACTTGTCCTGTTACTGAACATACCTGGCTACACATGCCATGACCTTGCTTTTGGCTCGGAAGCCGAGAACTGCAAACACCACCAGAGTGGCCAGCACGGACGTAAGGAAGTTTATGAAGGAGACAGTGAAGGCATCACGGTGGCAGTTGTTGTTCTTAGGATTGTAGGAGGAGTAGGCGATGATGGACCCAAAGCCAAGGCCCAGAGCAAAGAACACCTGCGTGGCTGCCTGTCGCCACACCTGTACATCTTTCCAGATTTCTATCTATAAATCCAGAATGAGAAGTGACAAGGTAAATAGTCACATCTGCTCCCTCTCTTTAAATCAGACAGGTATTTATTAGCAGCTACCTTAGGGTAAAACATATAGGTGATCCCCTCGAAGGCTCCGTCCAGCAGAAGCCCTCGAACCAGGAAGCAGAAGAGCACCACATAAGGGAAGATGGAGGAGAAATACATCACCTGGAAAATCAGTAAAAATTAATCACATGTGACAACAGACACAAACAGCACAATTCTCCTCACCAATACCAAAATTTAAGCAATTAAAAACTGTCTAAACAAATTTTAAAAAGTTAAGGAGTACCTCTGTAATAGTTTTGTTAGCCCACGGTTCTCTGACAGCATGTCTTTAAGCTACTTGTTTTATGTTAATGATCTTTTACTACAAAATGATCAGGTTCAAAACCAAATCTAAACCTTTTATCAGTATTATTGCAAACATTTGCACATTTTGGTAGTACATGACAAATATGACCTTTTCACAGTAAAAGAAAATAACAATATCTTAGAATATTTTAAAGACATTTTACAAGCATTTCAGCCTTTGTTTGCATATTGTGAAGCTTATTAAACTCCAGTTGCTGTGGTTTTCAGATTTTGGCCGTTTGGCACCCTTTGTTTCTTTACTTTGTGACGTTTGACACAGAAACACATCATGTGTTAGGGAGAAACAACATGGTGTCAGAAAAAGTAATTATATAAACCAGAAGCACATCGTGTGGTTTTAGATTGGAAATGGGTCAATGTCTAAGCCACACATTCCACAGACTGTTATGTACAGTAACCCCGAAACTTAAGCCCGACACATGACAGGGATTTAACCCAGCTGAACAAATCTATAAAACATTGTCAGTAAGTCAGGGTTTGAAAAACAATGCAGAAATATTTTGCAATTAAGACTGTATTACTATTATTATCTAGTTGGGAAAAAAACATTTCCCCCCAGAACCCCTGCTGCAGCATTTTTTAACAAAAGCTGAAATGTAAAATGAAATGTTTTAAATACAAATCATCCAGCTTCAGCATGTTTAACAATAATAATAACAACTAATAAATGTTTAGCTAGTGCAAACTCCACAGAACATCTCTATGTGCTATTTAACTCATGCAAAAACAAAAAAGCCTTAACTACCACTTCATGTGTTGCATGTCCTGTTCCAATGATGTCTACATGTAAACATGATGATGAACGAGATTCTTTAAGTACGTGCTGACTTTGACATTGAACATTAAATAGTTGATTTATTTTTTTAATGCTTTTGGTTTTTATGGTTACTTACCTTGTTATAGAACATTTTCTGCAATACGTACTGAAACACTGAACAGTTGTACATGTTCATAAAAATGGTTGGAAAAAGCCCAAATGGGCTCAGTCACCAGTAAAGATTATAATTCATTTAAGGTTCATTCTTACACCAAACAGAAAAGTTAAAGAGGACAAGTTTTTGTTGGTACCTTGACAGAGGACTTGATACCCTTGAACATTCCCAGGCACACGATGGTCCAGGCTGCCAGCAGACAGCCGACGAGAGCGGGGTTAAAAGAGCCCACCTCATCAATGGAGTCTGTGGTATCCAAAGCTTTGCGGAACCAGAAATATGATGTCGGGGAGCTTTTGTTACATTCTTCCACTGAAAAACATTGTTCAATCACAACAACACAGAGCAAAGTGAGACACAAAGCTTACACACTGGCAGGATCGTGTTTATTTGATTTGGATCAAAATGATCTTTTTACCTGTTATGTTTTCCTGTTTTGGACATTTCTCCCACGGTAAAGGATATTGAAATGAGTGGCCCAGATAGAAAAGACTCCATGCAAGGATCACATTGTAGTAAAGAGCCACAAAAAAGCAGACCTGTGGACAGATGTGGACATTTAGATTTAGGTAAAAGGATTTCAAGACAAAAGTATGCATGCGTTTGTAGCCATAACTGTTGACCAAGTACTTATTATTGCTCAAGAAAGAAAGAAAACAACTTCCACTTTATGCTCAGTGTCAGAGCCGTTTCAATCAGAGTAAGAGAGATAGCACTTCAGCCTAACCCTAAAATGTGCCACTTTCTGTTGGCAAACAGGATGTTTGAAGTAAAAGTATGCGAAACAACAGGATTCTAAGAAAACATCACCATGTACTAAGAATAATAAATGTGATCTAGGGAGGTTTACCACACAGCTGGAGTATCCAATGCCTGCGAGTCTTGGAGAGATGTATTTCCACACACCGATGCTGCCCTGTCGGATAGCCTGACCGGCTGCCAGCTCCAAGAAGAACAAGGGAATGCCCACAACCAGCATCAGCAGCACATATAACAGGAGAAAAGCTCCTGAGAGAAGAGAAAAAATAAGCTAAGATGTGACAAACTAGCAAGGTTTGAAACCAGAATTTTTGTCTCACAATTCTCTTTCTATTCCAAGTTAATAAATTCAGATTTGTCACTCCGGTTCATAAGCAGGCATTACAGTTGGTAGATAATGTTTCTGCATGCATGGGTAAGTACAAAAGCAGCAGCATATCCTTCTTTCCATGGCCATCCAGTACAAAGACCACCTACACTGCCATGTCAATAATTGCTGCCAACACTTCACTAATTAATTGCATTTGGTTCTTGTACACTACAGTTCAGCATCACCCAGCCTTTACTGACAGGATTTATGCATGTACTTACCTCCTCCGTTCTGGTGGCAGAGATATGGAAACCTCCAGACATTGCCGAGTCCAACACTGAATCCTACTTGAGCTAAAAAATACTCTATTTTACTGTTCCACCCGGCTCGGGCAGTAGTTTCAGAGGAGCCCTGCTGACTCGCGCCTCCAGTGTTGGCATCAACCTCCAAACCTACTTCTCCTGTCCTGTCACCATCAGCTGGCAAAGGCTGCTTTTCCATCTGTGAAACAAAGATTTAAAAAAGAAAATCATAACCAAACAGTGAACAAGTCAGACTGTGGCTGGTTATCTCTGCAGATAAATCCAACATGCTTGTTAATAAAATACATTTATAATGTCAGGAATTATTGTGTTTACACAGCACTGCAGTTATGTGTAAAATATAGGGTAAATATAGTAAAAACCTTACAATAAACACCTCTTCTTTCTTCTAATGCAACAATAAAAGTATGACTTGTTGAAAGGATGGATTGGACTGAGTTTATTTAAAATAACTTTGACTAGAAAATAATGTTAGCTTTCCCACCAGATGGTGAATTAGGTTAAGTGTTGTCACTGTTGCTCAGGTTTAACATAATCCCTGATTAGAGCTTCATTAACTCCAACAAGTATCCTCTGCTGAATTTCACATGAATTATTTCACCTTTACTTAAATACAATAGCATGGACGAGACGAGGGGGAACTCCACTGAGCTACAACGTGGAGGAGCATCCTCTTCAAACACCTGAACCATCTTTACAGATAATAAATGATGCGAACCGTAGAAAATGGGACACATCAATAATTTTAAAAAGCCTACCTGATCACCAAAACGTTGTTTAGCGAGAGTTAGGCTAACAGTAAAAACCCTTTAGAGTTAGAAAAATGTCAGATGCCGGAGATATTCTTTTATCCTTCCGTCTCGCTGACGAGCACGTGCGGCTGCAATTTCCACTGATATAAACGATGCGAATCGCGCCGCGTGTTACTTCTTTGATTATATGTTTCCAATAGAAATTAAAAACCGGCTACTTGTATATGGCCCAGATAGTTAATTATAAGAAAGACATATTCAATACAGATACTACCTAAATACCCGCGTGTTTTAGTGGTTTAGGAGGAGGAGTGATGCTTGTTTCCGCGTGATGCAAGATCCTGGTGTACGTGCTGCGTCATGGGCTGCACGGAACTTAGAGTACACTAAAGCTAAACGGAAATAAAAAACAAACATGCACGCATGTGAAAACTTTACTACTGCGTATTGGCTATTTGTAAAACTAGTGCCTATATGTTAACTATGAATGAAAAAAAACTATTTCGTTATCGTTCTTACTCGCACACACACACACACACACACACACACACGGGCTACATACATACACTTAATAAATGTTATGGCATTTTTTATTTTAAACCATGTTCTTATTTTCTCATGTTTTAATGCTTCTGTAAGACACTTTGAATCATCTTGTTGTTGAATTGTACTTTATAAATAAACTTGCTTATACACGTACATAAATAATTACTACAAGCGCTTTAGAATGAAGTTTTCCGACACGCGTGACAGTGTGCTAAATGCGCACCTTTACGGTAAATAAAGGTTAAATCAGTTTTATCCATCAACTATAATGCCACATAAATGAATGAAAATGTTCAATTTTACGTTAAAAAAAACGAAAATTAATCGGGTAGTTTCTGAAGTTACATTAGATTACACTCCTTTTAGTCTTTCGGCTAAGAAACTAATTTTAAAATCCTATTTATATTTAACTTCTTTATCTTTCAGAAAAACTATAAGAGAAAGCTGATGTAATAACAGTCTGAATTGGTATTTTTGAGTATTTGGATTATAGGCTATTTAACTTAAACTTACTATTTTGGACAAACAAACACGCGCGCACTTTTGCCACGTATGCCTGTCCTGGAGATAACTCAAACACTACTGTAACATGCTCATCACGTACAGTAACATAAAACCGCTTGTTAATTTCAAGTTGCGTCATTACCTCAGTAAGAAATGGTAAATAGCATACCTTGTGTTATTAAACGTTAGACTTCTTTAAAAAGTTGTCCAAATGTCCTCAAACCAAAGTCAACTCTAAAGCCGCTTCACCTGACTCCGCCCACCATATATGTATTTATTTAGGCTTATTTCACATTGGCTAAGAAACAGTTTTCCATACTGCTGGGAAAAACTTCAAATTGTTATTTTCCGTATTTCTTTTGAGGACTTCAAAAAATGAACCTACTGAGATCATAGCATAATTATATCTGTTGATATAAAGCGCTGAATCACATTTTCACTAAAATATAAAATCCTAAACAGGAGAACTGTTACAATTAGGCTGCACTTTTTAAAAACAAATCATTTTTGTATCTCACGACTTCATTCCTACAAACAGTATAAAATTAAAAGCAATTAATTAATCATTGAGGGAAATCACAAACTGACTAAAGATTAGATCTGCAGTGTGTATAAAATCATAATAGTTATTCTAAATTCCATGTAAAAAATACTGACTATAAGGTCTTGTGAGATGCACACCTGATAAATAAATATACTAGAAGTGTGTGTTGGCTCAGAATAAAGACAGTAAATATCTCTGTCTCCTAAAGAGGTGGGTTGTGGGCTGGACCTAACTCGACAAGGTGACACACCTTTGCTTCGTCATAACTGTCAAGAGGAGAGTGATACACCTGCTTTCACACTGAGACTCAGCAGGTAGTGGTGTCAGACTAGAAGAAAAGGAGTGGAACAATTTCAATCTTGGTGAGTTAATTAACTATTTAAACCTACTTATTTGTGTGGTTGTTGGTGGTTTTCACACAGAAGACCTGTCTGATTTTTGAAAGTGAACTGGCCTGAAAAAGATAACCTTATTAAAACAGAACTGGGAAAGGTTGTAGTTAATTGTTTGAGAAATGGCCTCTCTTTTATGAATCTATTTTTGTCGCCATTTATCAGACTAAAAATAGAAAAAATCTTCTTGTATCTGCATTGTCAGCTTTTGTTTTTGAGATTTTACATCACATTGATGAGTGATATCAGACATT
The DNA here is from genome assembly GCA_037177535.1 of Pseudomugil gertrudae. Classification (NCBI taxonomy): domain Eukaryota; kingdom Metazoa; phylum Chordata; class Actinopteri; order Atheriniformes; family Pseudomugilidae; genus Pseudomugil; species Pseudomugil gertrudae. Next base: position 12,846,521 of record JBAMHV010000023.1, read on the forward strand.
GGCGCAGGCAGATTGATCACTACTGAAATGCTAATGTGTAATAATAAGCCCATCTGAAAAAAAATTAATTGATGCTACATGCTTGCTCTTTCTGACATGGTGAGTGCAGCCCTGATGGTCACTGAGGAGCTGAGAAAGCTAACAGTGGGAATGTAAGTGCTCTAGCCAGAACTGGTTGAGCAGCTCGTGTACTCACGCAACATAAACAGGCTGACATGGAATATACAGGAAGGGCAGATTTTTAAATTAACCTGTGGCTCATTCAGAGAAACATTGGCAAAGATCATCTGATTCATGTTCTGGTCTTGCTTTCAAGCTTTATTTTCACAGAATGACTCTTTATTTTCTCTCTTTGCATCAGAATCAGAGAACACAGAAACCAAACAATGACGACAGTCATAAGACATCATGTTAACGTGAGTCTTAACTGCTAAATTCTCATCTTAATTAACCCTTTAATAAAGAGATTAATCATTTTTCTCACTGCCTCTTTGTTTCTTTTTTCTCTTGTGCAGCACCTTATGACATTTTCACTCCAGGGTGGTGATTCCCAGGGTGTAGAGGAAGCCCTGTCTCGTCTCTCCTTTCTGGCTGAACAGAACAAGCTGAGGAGTCAACAGCTGTTCCTAGATGTTGGAAGAGAAGCCATTCACCTCAGAGATGTACAAAGTGAGGTGAGAGCAGAGCCTGAAGGGGGCCAGAGATTAAAGCATCTAAATTATGGTCATTCACAACCTTGTCATCTTTATTTTTAGTAAAGGAGTCTATAATGCATTTTTTGAAGTGCAACATTTCTGTCGCATTTTTTGTCACCTTCTGTTTGCAATAGCCTGTTCTACCGTACTTTCTGTTTCCTAAATGGTTTGCTATCTGAAAGTTTTAGCTTGGTCTAACTGGTCAAAATATCAGTGCATGCTGCCCAGTTTTAACTGAGGCATGCTGGACTACCCACACTGAAAGCATGTTTCATAAATGTTTTATAATGATGTCAGTGAGCAACAAAGAAAAAAATGGATTCCAAATAGATTGATCAGGAAGTACTTTTTTAAGGCTCCACTAAGCTTATTATGCTTGATAACTTTGCTGACATTGTACTTCCATTTAAAGCTATATAGCAACATTTAAGAAGAAATAAAAGAAAGCATTTAATAAGTCCTCAGATAATAATTACTACTCATTTTTGCATTGATAATGACCTTTAGTTTTCTTGCAGGATGAGGTGGAGAACTACTCTTTCAAAAGCATCTACCGCTGTAATCCCATTAACACGGAGAAACACTTCTCATCTGTACTTCTACTAGTCTGCCAGAAAGTAGATCAGAAGAAGCCGGAGATCCTCTTCTTCAGCTGTGAAACTGTAAAGGTCCGTGCCCGAGAAACTCCTCAGTTTGTGCTGACTGGGTGAGTCAGTTTGTGTAGCTTCAAGTTTTACAAGTGATGCCACTTATTTTACAGGCAGAGCAAATCTGTGCTGACATCACACATGCAGTTTCGGCTTCCTCCACCCGAAGCAAGAAGGTGCCCAGTGCCCAAAGGTACAGTAAAGGACATGACCATGAGCTGTGAAAGAACACAAAGGACTTTGGTGAAAAAGAAAACCACTGGTTCGATCATGTTTCCAGGCTCTGGAGTGCCCATTTCCATGCACAGATTTTGATGTTCCTCACTGTTTGTATTCACATTGTATGGAACTATATTAATGGATTGCCACATACAAACAACCGACCGCTCCATTAAACTAAAAGTAGCTTTGTGTCACGATTCCACCTGCCTGAGGTCAGGAAGGGAGAAACACAGGGAGGACAGTGTAAACAGCTGAGAGTCAGAGACTGGTTTTACCGGTTTCCACATAACTTAAGAAGGTGTGACAGAGATAGCAAGGCCATTGTGACAGAAAGCAGAGCGAGCAGCAGTGGGATGACAAAATTAGTGCACAGTTTCAGGGACTGAATGGATTATCTGCTTTGAAAACGTTTGTCTTTTAAGGACGCGAGAAGGGCAGACTCATCTGGTAAGACAGAAAAGTTAGACCTTTGAATCAAAATGCAGATTAGTTAAAAAATAGCTAAACAATGTAGTCAGCATTTTGTAGCCTGTGGGAACATGAGCAGGCTAATGTAGGAAAAAAAACATTGACACTAAGTGATCCACATCTCTCTCATTTGCATTCAAAACTGTTTTGCAGCAGACTTATTTATGTAAAGCAGTTTTACAGATTACAGGCGTGAGAAAGGTCAGTCATGCTATTTATTATATTTCACAATGGAATAAGGGTGTGGGGTAGCTACAGCTTTTACTGTTTGCTTAGATGAGCTGATCAAAGATTTCCTCAAAGCGGGGTCTGTTTGGGGCTCTCATAACGAAGGTAGATTAGTCTGACAAATCAAATATATTTTTTATGTGTGTTTGGCTTTCTAAGCCCTCATTGTAGGGCATATCTGGTGGCAATGCTGACTTGCTGCATCAGCAAAAACAGAAAGTCTGCTTTTACTTTTGACTTGTTGTCCAGAACAATATGACGAGTGTTTAAACTCCAACCTTGTCTTGCAGGCTTACTCAGAGTGGAGAGATGCTTGATCCTTTTGAGATACCGAGCCCCCCAGTCCCATTTGCTCCAAATGCCCCTCCAGCAAAACCTCCACCTTACCCTGGGCCCAGAGGTAAGCAAAACACTTGCATGCTGGAAAGGTTTATGAAGGCGAGAGTCAGAGATGGGTTTGCTGAGGGAGGGGAAAAAAGCTTTCAGCAAAACAGAGATGGCTTTGAGAGGTCGTGTTTCTAGGCATGGGGGTTGGCTTTTAAGGTCAAAAAGCAGGACAGGAATTTCAAATCCAAGTAAGTGAAGAACCATGAATGAAAATGGCTGAACCAAATCCTCTGCTTTCCTTTACAGCATCAAATGGAGTGAGCGGCAAGCCTGACATCTCTTTGCTCCGAGCAGAGAGAGAAGTGGTACGCCCTCTAAATACATTTGTATTTTTTCCAGTCTACTCTGACTGCACTTCATGTCTTGGAGCATAACAAAACTGGTTTGTTTTTCCTTTAGGAGATGCTAAATCTCTGTTTTGATGACATCGAGAGCTTCATGGCTAAGCTGCAGCAGGCTGCGGAGGCAGCAACAGTGCTAAGCCAGACAAAGAAGAAGAAAAAGAAAAGTAAAAAGCAAAGTGCGGAAGGTAAAAACGGCTGAAAATATCCCATCAAGTTGTTTTATTATAACTCTAGTAACTAATTATAACTACTGATCTGAATTTCTGAACAGCAGATTTACTGACTGCCAAGGCCTGTCCTCCACCAGAGGGGGAATTTATTGATATCTTCCAGAAATTCAAATATTGCTTCAGCCTCTTGGTATGTATCCAGTCAAGCCTCCTCTATTTTCCCATTTGTTTGTTTGGCTTACCATGTTGTTAAATTCCTTTGTTAATTTTTTTTGTTTTAGGCTCGTCTGAAATCAACCATCGCCAGTCCTTCTTCAGAGGAGCTTGTACACCATGTGTTCAAACCCCTGGATATGGTGAGTCACTGATAAACTCTATGCCATCACCTGTCGTTGCTGTAAACACTATGTGTTGGTGTTTATAGCAACGTCTTAAAATAAATACAGTTTCCACGTGTCTCATAGTCAGGGACAGATCTTTGAATAGGACATACGGACACAGGACCCAGGTTCCAAGCAGCCATAGAGACCATTGTTTCAGCACAGAAATATGATACCTGGCAAAAAAGGGAAGCCACAGATGCTAATGCTTTGTTGGAGCATCTCCAGCTCGGATTATGGCATGAATTTACTGTGGCATTGGTTTGATGAGCTTCTGCAATGTGCTGAACTTTGACCTGGCCATTGAAACCCTTCAGGTTCAAATAAATTTCTATATTTATTAATTTATTTGAACCTGGGGTGAGAGGGTGTCTGTGATAAAAAAAAGTGTGTCATGTCAAAATAATGGAAAAAGCTTGGTGTAGTTCAGTAATGTTTTTGGAAACGACACGTCTATCTTGTGTTTACACAGGGCAGCCTGACTGAGAGTTCAAACTCTTGATTAAATACAACATGTTTGATCTGTTTTTTCTAGCAATATTTGTAGGAGTTCTTTGTGCTGACTACTCAAACATTTGGGTTGAATTTCTGCAGCATTCTTTCAGATGAAAAAGGAAACAGAAAATATTGGCTTCAGCTTTCAAAAGGGAAAAAACACACTACCGTTTGCATGTTTAAAAACAGCAATAGCTAAAAAGCTGCCATATTTAGCAGAATGATATGACAATTAATCACAGTTTATTAATCTGCAGTACTGCACACATAAAGTGTTTACGTTTTTCCATGATCACTTTTAGCCACTTCAGACATGTTATTTATGTTGTCCCAGCAGATGTTTTGAGTCCTCATTAAAAGACTCAAAAGGTGAAACAAGTGTGTTTTGATTTATCTTTGACACACCTTGGTGGAAACACACGGCTGCATATGTCATTTGCGTGTCGCTTTTTTGTATGTTTCCACTTGTGTGCATTGATGTTTGTGATGTCTGCGTGTGTTTTTAGATGGTAAAAACAACAGGGGGACCAGCTTTTGGAGCCTCTGTGTCCAGCCCGGCCCTGACCAACGCAGCTGTCAATCTGCTGCAGGACACTCTGAATGAAGAGGAGAAGCAGCTGTGGATATCTCTGGGCCCGAACTGGACGCTCCCTCTGTTAGTACCAGCAATTAAAAAACAAGTGAAACCTTGATAATCTGTATTCTATGCACCAGACCTGCAGGAGAGTTGAAATGCTGTTTCTCTCTCACCAATATAACAAAAGAAAAGAAACAATAATAGATGCAAGAGAAAAGTTCTGGTGAAGGAATAAGACACATTTCATACTCTGCAACATAGTTTCAATTTGGTCATTAATAATTTCTCTGTAGTAATACAGGAAAGTTCAATTAAGGTTCATCTCACCAGGTGAAACTTTGCAGTTTAGTTTTGGTTTTTGTTGTAGTGCTCTAAAATTCACCTGCAACAAGGAAACAAACAGGGACTCTCTGCATGTTCTCAGCTCTCAGCTCAGGGGACCGGTAGCTCCATACACTCCTGTGTTCTTGGATGGCTGGAAGCCGGAAGCTGTGTGGGCGGACGGGCAGGTTTGGGAGGATCCGGTCGAGTCACAGCACAAACATGAAGCCCTCCAAGTAAAACAAGAGGTATGTAATACCTGTGTAAGACACTGCTCGGAGTCAGTTTCATTGTGTCAGAACAGGAGTGCGCTGAAAATATACTCTATGAATGAACACAGAAGTGATAGTTTTGTTTCATTTGATGTGTCTGTACTGAACTTACTGATCTTTTTATTTACAATCAACCAAAGTAGCTCACTTAGTGTGGCTTCCCCCTGTGATCGGGACTTTCAGTGTTCTTCCAATAATCTCGCAAAGAGATGGATTTCCGCTGATAGGTCACTTATCAAAGAGCGTCTGCAATGCACAATCAGAATTGAAAATGTGAATGTTAACTATTATTAGCTATTGTTTATATATTCTTAAAGCTCTCTGTCATTGTGTTCATCCAAAGCAGCAGCAGCCACCTCCCAGCCCTCCAGGCACCCTCTACAGCAATAGGTAATCTTTAATACCGATCAGTCAGCTGTCAAGTCATTCATTCTCGACTGCTTAAACCCGATCTGTCCTGTTGTTGCAGGGATGAATTTCCACCGCAGTTTGAGAGAATCTACTGCTGCAGTTACGGCTTCATAGCCAGAAACAATACTGAACTTTCAGTACAGCAAGGAGAGACTCTTGAGGTAACAACATGACATGTTAATGGTGCAAGTCTGTGTATTTCTCATCAATTTCAAAATGCTATTTTACATTGTACATCGCCTTGATGCAACAGGTGATTGAATCCTCCAAGCGCTGGTGGAAGTGTCGTAATCGGTTCAACCAGGTTGGCTTTGTGCCCTTCAACATCCTGGAACCCATTGCTCACACAGACAGCCCTGTCACAAGCAGACCTCCCAGCGTAAGACCCAAAAAATGCAGAAATCACCTAGAGACAGGCTCTACGTGTGCATTCCACACTGAATTCCTGCATGTTTTTGTTTCTCTTTCCTCATCAGGCTCCAGCTCCTCCTCCCCTTGCCAAAACTTTTATTGCAGTGTCACCCAGCCCACCTGCGCTGTCCCGGGCCCCCTCACACTCCCCACACTCTCATCGTCAAGGCTTACCAGCACTCAGCCATGTGTCAGCTGCAGATGAAACAGATAAAGGTACCAAACTGCTGCTTTGGTTTCAAATGGGTGCAGGAATAACCCAGACCATGCTGGTTTACTATGATTTTTCTTTTTATTAAAAATAGTTGTTTCATGTTTGATGTTTTCGACTGTTATCATTAATCCTCCTTCAGTTTGTCTAGTTGTTTTTAACTTGCAGATGTTTGAGCTGGGCTTGTTTCCAAGTCTCCTTTGTAGACACACATTTATTTTTTGTCTTTCAGCCATGATGGTGAATGACGAGCTGCTTAAGAGGGTGACCAACGGAAAGGCCAACCTGCACAAACCCCTTGTCATTCCTCGTTCCTCAGAGACGTCTGTCCCTCTGGACTACCACTCTCCTCCAGAGGAGGTGGCAGAGTGGCTCAGAGGAAAGAGCTTTAGTGAACCGTAAGTCACAACACAGACCACATGCATTTAGTTTACAGCCTGTGCTCTTATTTATTCATAAATAGGATATTTTTATTACCTGAAAATGGTCTAATTCTTTTGTCCCTCTAGGACGGTGAAATGTTTGGGTGTGCTCACAGGTGCACAGCTGTTCTCCCTTGAGAAGGAAGAGCTACGAACTGTGATTCCAGAAGAGGGTGCCAGAGTGTACAGTCAGCTCAGAGTGCAGAAAGCACTGCTAGAGGTAATCTTGAGAATCGGAGAGCCGTTTTGCAAAGTTATCATGGGCTACACGACTGAAATAGAATATTAATTGCTTTTGGATGTCGGATTTGCAGCAGTCACAGGGGAAGGCTATTTGTTTTACCTTGTTTCAGAATCTCAGGCACTAAATGTGCTCCGAGTCTACTGGATTTGGTGTATTATTGCAGCTGTTTAATTTTCTGTAATATCCCGTTTTTACCTAACACGTGTTTATTTTTTAAATAATTTTTCTTCAACCCTCTCCTTCTGCTTACGACAGGATGCCAAAAGGGCCACAGAATTGGAAGCAGTTATGGAGAAGCAGAAAATGAAGGTTGATCTGAAACTGGAGAGCAGCACATTATAATCTGCAGCATTGACGAGCAAAAGGTTTCAGATGATGGATTATACGCCTCTGGTACGAGCTGCCACTGGACTGTTGGGTTGTTTTAATGTACCAGTAAAATTAATGTGGCTTCACTTATATTAAGCCTATGAAGAGCATCATGATGTCACATTTATTTTCAATGTAAAATCTAAGTTTTTATGTAAACATGCTGTACAAATGAAATATTTTAATCTGAGTTTCCAGATTGTAGTTCTATTCATTTTCATGCATTTCTTCTCATTCCCACTTTCAAGTTGAATACTAACTAATGTGTGAGTGAAAAACACAAAAAAAAAATCAAATACAATTAACATTTGGAAGAAACTCAGCAAACATTTTTTCTTTTTTTAATTGAAATTTTAAAGAAAAAAATTCCAGCAGAAGATAAACATAACTCCACATTAGGTAAAGCAGTGCAACCAATAAAATCGGTTTGTAGTTTATAAGTCGAATCAAATGTCCATGATGAGCCAAAATATAAAGGCTTGACTTTCGTTATGCGGTTTTAGCACTGAACTTTCAATGTCTCATTTCTGAACTTACTGCTTCACCTGCAAACAATTCTGAAGTTACCATTTAAATTCATGTTGAATAAAAAGATAAGACTGAAACAACTTAAACTTGCCAACAACACCATTCAAGTCAAATTTTTACTGAAACTGGCCAAACTCACAATCTTGACTACCAGTAGCATGAAATAAAACTTGTTTTATTAAAACAAAAACAGAAAAAACAAGAGTGGGGATGCAAGTCAAATACTAATACTAGAAATTTTAAAACCTTTGTGGTTTCAGTTTGAAACTTTAAGCTGGCTTTTAAGAAATAGAATAATGGAGACATTTATGTAGACAGACATTCAAGACGTGGATATTACCCATGACACGGCAACAGGAAAATTTCCAAGGGAGAGAGGGGAAAATAACTACTCGATATAGAAGGCTTTTCAGACTGTACCAATCTGTAGGCCAAAACATATTTACATCTTATTCCACCAGTTTATCATGAATGAATGTGGATCAGTTACATTTTATGCTCCGGTCTTGTAAAACACCTCTGCCATATTTCTATTACATGGTACAGTTTGATTCAGCACAGCTGTTCCATGCATTGCTGTCTAGTACAGGCAGCATCAATGTAGGTGGGATCTGCCGTTTTTCCATCGTCTCTGCAAGTACAGTAACAGAGACAATACATAACTTTGTTCTGTGTGTGTGTTTGTTTTATTACAATAATGGAGCTGGTGCTTTCATCCAAAGCAGCTTACACCTGGGGAATAACACTCCCTGCACTAAGCAGGCTTTTAGTTAAAGTATACCTATTCTCATGGTTAATGAACACATTCATGTATTGTGTCTATCTGTTGTAAATTGTCTGCTTGACTTTTGATGATCTTCTCTAACCAATCAGCATGCAGCTGTGTTTCTATGTAACCACATAGTGTGGGCTTTGCTTGCTCATAACCTCGGCTGAGCTAGTGCCAGGATAGAATCAAATTTGGACAGTTACATGGTACTCCCTGCAATAAAAAACCAAAGTGAGTTGAGTAGTACAGTACCATATAACAGAAAAGCACCATTTGTATCTGCTTTTCTCAATTTCAATTGTATAGTCAAGTTGAAAACAAGACAATAGGGGTGAATTGCATAAAAACAGCCACCAAATTACAGCAACTCTCCATTATGTATCAACAAGCTGTAGAATCCAGAGGCAATCTCATATTTTGACGCTGGAAAAATGACAATGTATAATAGTTCTGTAGAGTGGATTGGCTATGTTAAAGCAAAATTAAGGAGGAAGATAGGAGAACAAAAGAATCAAGGCAAGGACTGCATATAACATTAAGTTATAAGTAGACAAACAGAGACAAGAGGTGGTGGTGTTTCATAATGGATGGGGTTTGGTCTTTAGAAGTCCCCCATGTCCCTATCGTCTACTCTGCGGGAGTCCGACCTGCCATTCATTCCATCCCTCCTGTCTCGCTCCCGTGACCGGTCTCTTGATGAGCGTTCTCGGTCCCTGGACGACCTGCGAGATACCACATTACGAACATGGTAAACAACCTGCTAATAGCACCACAAGATTTCACTGCTATGCAGTTTGGTGTATTCACACTCAGTGCGCTGGACTTGGTACGATTTTGGGTCACAACACTCATTTGATCCAAGATAACTTTCATATTTCTCCTAACTTATCCTGCACACACACATGCTTTGCTTGTGCATACCCATAATGCTCTGCATTTTACCTGGCAACCTTTTGCATTGCAGCTGGCTCTCTGCATTAGATTTATTTGAAGCAAACAGAGACCTACTTTTATAGGTGGATCAGAGGTAATTTTTTTGATCGATTTCAGAATTTGTTTGTGCATTTATGCACCATAAATAACATCTCACCAGGTTGGTCAGTGATGAAGCTGATTATCAGCATTCTGATGTAGATTCTCATCTAGACGTTGCAGCTTGAGTAAACCTCATGCTAAACAACTTTCTGTGTTTTCAATGGTCTAAATAGACACCACCCTGATAGGGGTAGATTCTGAGTTTCCTGAAATAATTTACAGTGCGAGTGAAAAATCCATTGGAACAGATTTTTATAAGTTTGACTCCGTTACAGCTCACAGAGAAGTATGAGTTTCTGTTGCATTTGTATTCTTACTTGTGTCTTGAGCTCTGCTCATGGCTATGGCTGTGACGGTGTCCTCTGCTGCGTGAGCGAGATCGGCTGCGATGTCGCCTCCTCCTCTCCCTGGAGCGAGAACGAGAGCGGCGTTTGTCTCGTGATGAAGAGCGAGAGCGCCTCCTTCTACGATCACGTGAACGGGACCTGATTAAAGCACCAGACAACACATCTAGAACCTCATTGCTTATTTGATAAGACATTGGGGAAAAAAAAATAATATAAGCATTTATCCAAACTATTTTACCTTCTATGCTCTCTGCTCCGTGATCTGGTTCTATAAAAACAATAGAAGACAAAGATGAGATTAAAATACTAAAAACACACACTAATGCAACATATATGTTTAAAGGATTTTGAAGATCTGCACTCACCTTCTCTTCATCCTCTCCTCTTTCTCCCTCTCTTCTCGTCTCTTTAAGCGCTCCTGGTTCCTCTTCTCTTGCTTGTCAACCACAGTTTTCTGATTATTGAAAAGAGAACATGATAATTAGTGTTGAAAGTTTGACAACATCTTATGAAATAGCTGATGAATTTTCTTCTCCATGTGCTGCAACTGAGTTTGCAGCAAAGATAAAGGCACAGGCCAGTGCATACCTTTAATTGGTCCAGTTTCTCTCGGATCTGGATGAACCCCAGATGAAGTTTCCCACCAAAATGGTCAGCCAAACGGCGATCGTTGTCATGGAGACCTAGATAAGCAGAGCACACCTCACACACCCGCAGTTTTTGTTGCTGAAAGCTGGAGGCTGGCATGGAGTTTCTGTATTCTTCCTGAAAAAGCACAAGGGAAGTTTAAACAAATACACGAAGAGGCATTGTAAATTTAAAAGGATAAAAAGGTATTAACAGAAGGAACACACCCCTTTCTGCTGTACCTTAAGCACCTTCAAAGCACTCCTTACTTACCTCTGCATCCTTCTTTCTGGTGCGGACTTTCTCCACTTCCTGTAGGACCTTCTGAGCTTCATCCACGTTGCCTTCAGCTCCAAGTTGCTCAGCCTTGGCCAGGAGCTTTCCAATTTCCTCATTAAGCTCATGCACTTTCTCTGCCTAACATACAGACAAAAACATACAGCTTATACCATGTTATGTGCAGTAACAAAAACACACAAAAAAAAAAGAACATTTACATTGCATTTAGGAAAAACAAAAACTCTGCACAGACATGGGCTTTGAATGAGCTGTAAATCTTGTGTCATTTACCTTTGCTGCAACCTCAGCACTGATTTCTTCCTGAGTCTCAGCCAGCCGCTTCTTGGCTAGTTCTGTCCTTCGGTCACAGTCAGCAATGAATGACTCCAGGTGATCCACCGCCTTTACATGTAAGAATATTCATTAACGCCATTGGACTAGCACTTTTCAATAAGCAGATAAATTTGAACACAGGGAACAGACATGAGGATATATAAAAATTTCCTTATTAAGACAGGTATTTACCCTGTGGCTTATTCTTTAAAACAAATTAAGTCTTGAACATTGTTGTGTTCAAGTGATGAACATTGAACTTTTACTGAATTTCCCTCTGAGGATGAATAAAGTATTTTTGATTTGATTACTTACATCAAGCTCAAAGAAAAGATCTCTCTCCCTGGAAGCAATTTCGTAGTCTGCTCGAAGTGCCAGGTCATGGATCTTTGTGCACTCCCCAAGATCCATACGCTACCATAAAAATAAGCAGAACAACAAAACAAAAATCTGAATATTTAACACAAATGAATGATACTTTACAGCTTGAAGTAACACATTATCTTCTTTCCAGAATTACAGTGATATCTTGTGATAATCAAGTGAGTTATGGCTTTTAATTTTTCTAATTTCAACACCACATCAAGACCCCATTAACCATTTTCAGTGGCCCACTTACAGTTCCAGACAGGATATCATGTGGACAACAGTTGAGAAGATGACTTTTGCAGACTCGCTCATCGGTGAACTTGACCCTCTGTCGCGTTTCATCTCCTGAAACAATCAAGAAAACATCAGTGAATAAGACCTGACATAATTGATAGCAGAGCGAGGTAGCCAGTGGTTTCATAAACAGAATGCAATGTATCAATTTGGCAAAAACATGTCACCATAGTTGGACTCAATGATTTATGACTATATAAAATTAATGAAAATCAATGTTGATAACAAAACATTTTCATTTTTTCTTAAAATAAAGTGTCATGAAAAACTGTGTCTCGACTTTGCTCACTTCTGTCAACATTAAAATTTAGATTAGATTTGCGTTTTGTTCTTACCTTACCCAAGCCTCATTAAAAAAAGTTTAAGAACATAAAAATAAGACAAAAAGAAAAACATGGAACTGCAAGAGCCTCACTAAAGTTTAACTTGTTATAAGGCTCATTTTCCACTCATCAACATGGATCAAAGGACTATGCTTGTAGGACTGCAGCGCACTTTAATGACTTAAAATAAAAGACTAGATTGTCAGTTAGTGTCAGAAGAGATAACTTATTTCTGTCGACTCTTCGCTACATTAAAATTGACAATGCAGGAAAGAATTATATTAAGACAATTAACAGAAATGTAAAAGTTTCATACAATGATAAATCCAAACCATTTCTAATCATGAAACACTGAATGGACATATAAAAAAAAAAAACAAAGTAAACAAATCCAAGGGGGGAAAAAAATTTATACACACTGCGATCTGCACCATATACTGTACCCCTCTGCATCTTCAAGATCTCAGCTGCAGAATTTTATACCCGCTGTAGAAAAGTATAAATGGGAACAGTTTTCTTCCCCATACCTGTAGTAAGAAGTTGGGAGTCATACAAAAGTCAGATTGTAAATGATGTTTGCAATTTTTTCGTGTGGACTGCAAAAGATTGCTTTCTGAGAAACAGATGTGTAAACGGCTTGTATACGTGTACTAAATTGAGACTTGCTCGTTGGGAAGCAACGCGAAGAAACGTATTAGCTCAAGCTGTGTGTCTAATCCACATTGTAATTCTTGTGCCACTGAAGAATCAACCTACTTGTGCATTTGTGTCCCACTGAGGAATTACCAACTTGTGTATTTGTATAATTTCAAAAGATCTATAAATAAATCTACAATAACTTCCGGAAGGAAAACAAATTGTTGGGATATTAATCATAACAGCTTTAAAAATTATGTGTGACTCACGGCTCGATGAACATGAGGCTTTTCTGCAACTCCTTTGCAGATTGATGTAGGCTGGCAATGATACACTGAACCTTAATGAATAAAATAAAGGGGCCACAATTGTTCAGTTTGTATGCAACAAAAGTATGGGAAGAATTTGATATCAATCTCATCACACATACACCCACAAACTCACTCTTTCTGCACAGACCAAATTAATAGCGTTTTAAAGATGATCCACAGGGCTGTGATTTCTTTCAACTACTGATAATTGGACAATTTTGTAAAAACCAAAAGGGCATGAAATTTCTGTTTGTCTTTTAAGACAGGCCCAAATTTAAAATGACACTTCTATGTGCATATAAAAATTCATTTTAACAAAAATATAATTACTTTGAAAACCTCTGTAGCAACACATAGAATTTAAAGTGTTTGCCTAATATAGTTTGAATGTAAATGGTTTTGTTAGTTTTAAAGTAGTTGTAACTAATATGAATGTGTTATTTGTCTAATGTTGCATGCGTATGCTCATAAAAATTCTTAGTCTCGAATTTTCGTTATATACTTACTATATTATTTTAAAACTGAAAAAATAACATAATGACCAAAATTGTACATAAACAACTGATGGCTGAAGTTAAGGTAAAGTACAAAGTTAAGAAATACATAATCCGTGAACAACGTAGCTGTTCTCATGGAATAGTTTCCGTACTTTAAGAGTAAGAGCTAGACAAGTACTCTAAATATTAATAAGCAATGACGATTACATTTGTTCCTTTAAAACGTTTTACGGCAAACTTTTAACATATTCCTTAATTCAAAGACTAAATGCATTACAAATTAAAAGGCCAATAAAGAATTCAATCCAGCGCATCCGTTCAACTTACTGACTTGTTCAAATTTAGTTATTGTCATTATTTTTAACGTATTTATTAATAGATTCGTTTTAGATATAATTTGATACGGTCCAGCTTTTGGCGTCATGGCGCCTGACAGTTCGTAACTTCACAATTAACATTACGCGATCAGAAGCTAACCTAGCTTAAATGCTAAAACATATAAATACACACAGACAAACACACACATATTGATATAGAACCAGAAAAACTATATATAAAATTCAGGAAATGACATAATTGTTATATCGTGACTTGAAACTTATAGTGAATCTAACATTAGTGTATTTTATGCAGCCCTCTGCGGTACATCCATTCATGCAGGTCTGTCTTATCACACGCCAACACAAGCCAGCCTCAGCAGAGCCTCCATCTTGGCTAGCTAGCTAACTCAGTTAGCATGTTACGGCAACTCACCATCCCTCGCTGTTCCCATCAGCTGGTCGAGCAAAGCTCTCATTTGAGCTTGAGCAGACATTGTCGCGAAAGTTCCGTCGACCGCTCTCTATATAAGTCAAACAACTGACAATAGATTCTTCTGCAGTTTGTTAACAGAATATTTTATTCATCCAACCATCACGTCTCGAAGCTTTCCTCTATTTCATGAGCTCGCCAGTTTCCGTTTGATATTTGGGAAATGACGACAGAAAGAAAAAGGAAGTTCAGCTTTGATACGTTCGATGTCTGAAATCAACCAATTGTAATGTTCAAGGAGGAAAAATCCAACCAATCAGAACATATTAGAAGAAATATCTTTGCTTTCCTACATTTAGCCTTCCAGGCTGGCACTTTTCACTGGATATCGACCAACTTTATTATATATTTCGAATTAGATTGGGTTATATATTTATTTTCACTTAATTTTTATGAACATTATATGATTATTCGCAGTATTAACACTATCAAAATGTATATATTCTCAACCTTCTATTGCTTGTCAGACAAACAGAGGGGTATAAATTCCCTCCATCATCTGCTCCTCTATTTTGTTTATGCAACTCAGGTTTGTTAGGCCTGTAGTTCGTCAGGCACAGCAGTGACCGTAAGGACTAGAAGTGGAGTTCAAGTAAGAAAATATTCCCTTTTTAAAACTTTCTACCGCAATGATGTACATTTTAGCATAACTTTGAGAACTGGAGTTTTTTTTCTCACTGGAAGGTCTTCCATACCCATGTTTTAACGGGAGAGAAATTTGTTCAACAAGTTGGCAAACTATCCTTAATTTGCTAGCTTGGCTACCAGTCAAGCATTAAATGGTTTATACAAAGTTTTGACTGTGGATTTACATAATATATCCAAGCAACTAACTTTATGATGAACAATTTCTACTTATTTTAACATGAGTAATAAAGCTGTGGTCATGACGCAAACAGCTTGTGCCATTCTATTCTATCAAGATGATTGTCCCTTTTTTGTATTGTGAAACCTCTGGAATTAATGCACATCTAAATAGGCACCTCTTTTATATACAATCTGTGATAGGCACACAACTAAAAAGCTTGATGCGGCAGATATCGCTCAACTATCGGACTAGCTGCCTCTACTTTTCGCCACAACGGCGGGGCCTGGCACAAATCGTGGCAACCGCAGCGTGTCTTGGCAAGCTGTAACATGCTGCACGCGCCCCCGCGGCCGTGCCATCCATTTTTGGCAGACACTTTATGGCACAACACCGGCACGGGCTGCCAGAGCTACGTTATGACCTATGGTTATGACACCGCAGGAGTGTCGTGCCAAGCTAGTTATCCCGGACAGAATTTGTATCCGCTCACGCGGGAGCGCGCACCCCTTGCGTTTAACGTTAGTGTCTTCATTGTGCTGGATTTCTCCATGTAGACCTAAAATGAACAGGTGCTTAATGCTCAAGTTATTGTTTGGGGATTGTTGTTGTGTCGGTCATGCCGCACACACAGCATAAACACAAGGCTGCACAAACTGT
Organism: Pseudomugil gertrudae; assembly: GCA_037177535.1. NCBI lineage: Eukaryota > Metazoa > Chordata > Actinopteri > Atheriniformes > Pseudomugilidae > Pseudomugil > Pseudomugil gertrudae. Next base: position 12,862,418 of record JBAMHV010000023.1, read on the forward strand.
ATTTCCAACGCTGATCTACATGATCTGTCACAAGTCATAACTTATAAAATGTTCTTTGGCTTCTAAATTCAGAAAACGTATTAAAAGAAAATATCAGACTTATTTTATTATAGTTGCCATTCTGTTTGAATTTATGTTAGTCTAACCTTTATCATGTGTGTACATTGAAAATCGTATTTTCATTACACCTTCTCATTCCTCCTCTCATATAAATCAGGAGATGAGATCCTTCAGAAGAAAAAAAAAATAGAATCACTTTTCATTTCTCACATAAGCCACCCCCTTTTTCGTGAGATGACCGTCACTGACAACTTATAGCAACTTAATGCATGCCGTTGGAAAACTCTGTGGCAGGCTCCTGCAGCCCATGCAGACTTGTGGAAGGCTGTGGCAAGCAGACTGGCAGCTTGTGGCAGGTGCCAGAAGTGCCAAGACATGCTGCCACAATTTGTGCTTGCCGTCTCTCTTTCCCCATGCAGTGGGTATATCTTTTATGCCAGAGTTTTGTATAGCTCAGGCATGGAGAACATTACTGTAGTCCTCAAGGGCCAGAATCCTGCAGGTTTTTCATGTATTCCTGGCCCAGCACACTGGTTTCAAATAAAATAGATCAAGATCTGACCAGTAATTCATTCATTTGAATCTACTGTGTTGGAACAGGGTGGAAACTTTCAGGATGAGGGTCAAAGTTTCCCATCCTACTCTAGTTGAACAAAACAAAGACCTGTACTCAAATCTATTCTGGGAAGAGATGGGAGAGTAAATGTAAACTGAATTTACAGCATTGATGTATTGTTGTACCTGTAAAATCCGCTTATTTTCCAAGCAGATCTGTGGGCCAGGGATGCATTGAAAATACATCAATGGAGACCACAGACCATACCACAGAGGGCGACCCCCTGAAGAGGGAGGAAGATGGGGCTGAAACAGTAATCACACCATCAGCAACACAGCTGAAGAATAACAATTCTAAGGAAATCATGGGATTTCCCGTAGTGAGACATTGGAGAACCGCATTCTTCTTCCTGTCTCTTTTCATATGTCTCATCATCGTGTTTGCCTTCTCGTTCATCATCCCATGTCCTGTGAGACCCCAATATCTTGTAACCTGGAACAGGACTTTCCCTGAAGCTGGTGTGTATTATTGTATGCTTTTCAGGTCTTGAATTTTTCTTAAATCATGAGACTACTATATTCTCATTCCCCCCAACAGCAACTTATGACTTCCTAGCTATTGAGCATGCAAGCAGCGACAAGGTGATGGACGTCCTTTTTGTTCTCAAAAACACAGACGGCACGCAGAACAAGTCCTGTGCTGACAATGGTATCAAATATTTGCTAAAATAAATGTATGAAAAAGGCAAGACTGTTATAGTGCACTATTTGGTTTGCTAAGAGTAATAATACTAGATGAACTTTGTTTTCCAGGGTTGCCTTCGCCATGCGTTTTTGTGGTAGCAATAGATGGCACAGATGGGGAGACACTGTGGGAGAGGGCACTACATCCTGAATTTCACTGGGCCCAGTGTGGCTCAGAAACTGTACGGTACTGTCTGCTGTCCCATATGGGCAACATCACAGCCATAAAAAAATCCACAGGTAAATGACTCATTACATGTCTCTGTATTATGTATAAAATGGCATATACTGCATGTGATAATATGTTTTTGATGTGTAAAATCAGTCATTTTTCTTAAAATCATGAAATGGCACACCTAAAACTGATCAGAATATAACAAATTACTATAATATATTTAAAACAACATGGACCATTTAGGTTATTTTTGTTTTCTTAAAGTGATTTTTTTTACATAACTATTTTATTAACTTCGATGGCATGCTTTTGTAGAATTTGTTGTCTGTTTAATGTCCTATGCACATGCATGTTGTGAGAATGAAATGTTGTTGTGAAAGCTGTCATTTGCAACCTCAGTCAAACTGAATTCTCTGCTCGTGGGTGATGTATTTCAGGTGAAATTGTTTGGCAGCAGCCACATCCCACTGGTCTGCAGAGCTCTTTACCAGTTCTTAGGGTTCCTGATCTGGATGGGGACAAAGTCAATGATGTGGTTTTGATGGCATCTGACTATACACAGGTAAACACCAGTCATTCTACTAGTTAAGTTTGTTGCCTTATCTCATAGTGTAACTAAATGAATCAAGTTTGTCATGACATTTTTTTGAAGGGGGAGATTTCAGTGTTACTTGTGCTTCCTGCAGACTCTGCTGGCATTACTCTCAGGACAGACGGGTGCCCAGATTGGCTCCACTATGATTGTTGATTTCACAAATGCAACCAGTCACCTTCTTCACTGTGTGGGAAAAGATTCCTACATACTACTGCAAAAAGGTTTGTGTATGAAATCATCATTGATAACAAGATGCAACAAATCAAATGCAAAGCTGTGAAAAGATTTCCATTTGCAGTACAGGTGCGCCATAGATCCATGCAGGGAAAGCCTTTTGAAGAGGATGTAAAACTTTGGGCCTCTAAATACTAGAATATCTGTAATAGTTCTTTATGGTAGGATTGTAACAGCTATTGACAGTAGCTATTGCTATGTTTGTAATTAATTCACTCACAGACACTGGTGTGTATGGACTGGCACTGTCCACTGTTGTTGCCAAGGCTAATGCTGGGACGAGCGCCGGCTTAAAGGACAAAAACACCCTAAAAGGCCTCATAACCATCTTTGAGTAAGAAGCAGTCTATATTACCTACTACTTCACCTAAACAGATGGTTAACTTTATCAAAAGCCTTATTTAATTGTTTTTAAAGCAAGTATGTCCTGTAACTGTCAGGTCTGAGACGGTGAGCATGGTCAGAACTAAAGAGAAGGATGATTCCTCTGACCTGCTGATTGTGGCTCAGAAGGGCTTGGTGTTAATCGGTGGGAAAAAGTTACAGGTTCTATGGAGATTCAACACCAGCTCTGTTCCCAGGTATCACTTTTTTCTTTTTTTTGTTTACTTTGTTTCTAAAGATATTTCTCATGGTCACTGTCATTCGGTTATTCCTTTATATGTGACTCTGGGCTGGTTTATTCAAATCAAAATTTATTTCTAAAGCGCTTTTAACAAAGAGGACAACACAAAGTGCTTTACATTATAAAAACAATTTATACATAAAAAACTTTATTTCCCACATATACTTATAGTTCCTTTACCCACCCCCAACTTACACACGCAGGAGCTCCGATCTCTAAATGACCGTGTCTTAACTGAAGGTGAAATAATCGATAGGATTCAAATATGTGGCTTGATGCTGCTGTGGGGAAACAATATTTTGGGGAACCAGAAGCCAGCTCACCCATGTCTACAGAGGGCACCACCACATGAACCTCCCAGGTCAGGGCATGCCCGAGGTCCACACCACAGCCACAGGACTGCAGTGCAGGACCCCCACGGCCCCCCCAACTAGGGCAGTAACCACAGCAACAACCTCACACAGAACAAGCAAAGCCACTGGCGTGAAGGATCCCCATGAGGAAACCACTGGAGTTACAAAGTAAAAACCACATCAAATGTACTTAAAAACAAAAGAATAAAGATGTACAAAAGAGTTAATAATAAAATGTATATCTATAAACTAAGTTAAAAAGGGCCCTTACATAAAAACATCAGTAGTCTCTGCAGCCCAAAGGTTCTCTGGCAGGCGGATCTGCAGTCGGGGTGTTTTGGTTCTGGCTTTTTGAACAACTAAAAGTTTGGTACCAGAGGATCTCGCGAAGGCTAATAATCTAAAAGCAGGTCAGATAAATAAGAGGACCATTATGACATTTGTAAACAATACATTGCAAAGGGAGCAAATGCAGTGGTTTTAAAACTGGTGTAATGTGCTCCCCCCTCAGGTTCTTGTCAGACTTGTGTTGCCGAGTTCTGAAATAATTGTAGGTTGGAAATTCCCTTTTTGTTTTAGACCAAGGCTGTGTGGCATACTGTTTAAAATCCATAAAAACTCCCTGGCATGGGGATCAATCATAGGGATCAATACTGTTAAATGTTGTTCTTATAATGTATAACCAATAAGAACCACAAATTCTTTGATAAAACAAGGAGGTTTGTTTGTTTTCTAGATTATTATGCATTACACTGGTGGACTTTGGACTGAAATGAAGTAATTTAGTAAATGAGGGTGTATTTGCTGAGATTGATTCATGAGCAAATGAGGCTGTTCCACCAACTTTCCTTTCTTCTCTGGTTTAAAAAAAAGGAATAATTTGGAGCCAAACCAGAGGATTGTACAGCAACAAAATTTAAGTAACTGCTCTTTTTTTTTAAAAAAGGTGCAGTTTTTAAAAATATTACCAAGTATTAAATTAAATACATTACTATAGAATAAAATAAATGTATTACTATAGAATATAATAAATATATTACTATAGAATATAATACTAAAAAACAGAAATATGTACAATATGTAAAATGGATTACAACGGAATAGTGCAATGAACAGAATGTAAACGGTGGTGGTGCAGTGGTGGTGCAGATGGAGCAACGGCACACATTTATTGCACCTCAAGACTGGACTTATTGCACATATTTGAGCAATTCTTATCAGTATGATTTTAGACTGGTTTAATCTGGTTGTTGTTCTCTAAAAGAAATTGTGTATTAGTCCAAGCTCTGTGTGATCTGTAGCAGTGTCCAGAAGGCAACTGCTTAATTAGGTGGTAACTGGGGTGAGACGAGTCTTTGTGTGATGTGTTTAACTCTAAGGTAGCCAGAGCTGTTGACGACCTCGAGAGTGTGCAGCGAGCAGCCTGTGATCCTCTGCGCTGCGTTGGTCACTCTCTGCAGTGCTTTAATATTCACAGACGGGCTTCCAGCGTACCACACTAACACGGCATGTCGGGATCCTTTCTATGGTGCTCCAGTCTGCCCAATATCCCATTATTTATTAGGACATAGTTTTGTGTTTTTGTAATGGTGTATGATGAATCTGATGAATCTTAAGTAATTATTCATTGCTCATATTAGTCATTCATCCTATAAAAGTGATATTAGTGTTTATGAAACTATCAATGCTATTTTTAGATGTATAGAGTCAAAAAGCTTATCCTGTTACTCTTTCAGCCGGCCCTCCTTTGGTCACTTTAACGAAGATGGTGTTCTTGATGTTGTGGTTGAGGAGGATTTAGGCAACAACACAAAAAGGGTACGTTCATTTTTATTTAAAAAAAACCATTACAAAGTTTTTGTTTTTGCTTCTCCTCTCTCTCCCTTTAGGGATTAAGTTAAACTCTTATTGCTTGTCATACATATAGGTAATCATTCTGGATGGGAAAGCTGGTAGTGTACTTTGGGAAGTAAGTCTTTTGGCTGCAGCTAACTCACCGAGATCCGCCTCAGTGTACACTACCAACTCATTCTCAATCTTTATGTTTTGGGGCTTTATGCCTTCGGAGTCCAACTCATCTGTAAGTGTGCTACTTATATGAAATGATACTTTTTTTTTCATTTTAAACTAAAACTTGATTTCTCAGAAATTCCCACATTTCTTTTTGACCTACTGAAGTGTGTCTTTACAGGAATCTTCAAACAGTGGTCGACGGTCTTACATGCTGCATCCTCTTTATCCTAAAGTTCTTCTCGAGTATACCAATGTCATGGACCACATTATAACATTCAAAGGTGCTTTTTAATTCTTTGTTGATCTAGGTTTTTACTAATGATACCAATGATAACCTGTAACTTCCCAGTAAGAGATTATTTTCTGAGATATTCTTTTTTCTTTTTTATCTCAGCCACACTTATGGAGCGTGGACGTCATGCTGCTTACTTCCTGCTGATGGGTCCAGAAAATGGTGCTGAAGGCACTGTTGTCCTCAGCAAGCAGAAGCTGAAGCAAGATGTGCGGTTTTGTAAAGTACTGCATATCGGCACTGACGGAAATGTTAAAATCAATGAGGAGATCATAGAGGCGTTTAACAGACTTCGTTTCAAGGACGAGTGAAAAGGTCATTTCTAACATGCACAGTGCATCTTCAGTTTGCTGGGGAGACTTTGAAACCAAAGCTTTTTACACTACTAAAATGTTTTCAGAACACCAAAGAAAAGCCCTTTCTGTTTAGAGGAATTAAGCTTGACTTTAATTGACAGGGTTCTGCTTCTAGTCTTCTACGTGGGCATTACGTTATAATCTAACTTGACTTCATATTTACTATAAAAAAAATTAAGGAGTTGCTGTTCACTAACTGTCTCTCTAAACATTATCCACCTAAGTTGCCTTGTTATTTCTATTATTTCTAGCACTTTCATGCACCAGCATAAGGCTCTCCTTGAGCCTCCTTGAGGCTGAATTATCATTCAGATCTATGCAACTGTCACATCTGTGCTTTAAAAAATACATGCCACCCTAGCAGTTAAAGGCTGAGTATTAGAAATGACAAAATCCTGAAGAAAAACAATATGCTGTAAATAGAGCTAGTTTAGTTTGACAACTACTAAAACTATAATGCATATAATAAATACTCAAAGGTTAGGTTGAACATACCCATACAATCGTTTGAACTCTGTAGGTGTGGTTTTGGGAGAACACTGTATACGTACTGAAACTTGAAATATGACAGAATCCCATAATCTAAAGCTGTAAACTAGGTCCAACTCTGTTTTGTGTTAGATGTATGTGGAAGTGTTTTCATGTCAGTCTTTTTATTATTGATACTGCTGTCAACACAACAAATGCTGGTTTATTACTTTAATCCAAGATGCTACAACTTGTGGAAGCAGGTTTTTAGATATAGCTTATGGTTAGCCCTGGAGACAAAAGATCTTCACTGAAAAGAAAAAAGCGCTTCCAGTCTAGGGCCAAGTTTGATCTGTGTTTGGAGAAATTGCCTGAAATGTTTCATTTTATTCATACATTCACTCAATGCTGAACCTCAAAGTTTTACTAGAACTGACTTATTGCTCCTTGCAAAGATATTTTTCCACTTCAGTGTTTTCATGTTTGCCAAAAAAAAGAGAAAAATGTGACTTTTTTTTTCTCCTTAAACAAGAATATATAAATCCTGTGGAGCAGGCTTTTATTGATGGTGACTTGTGAGATAATGTTTGGATTTGAGGAATAAACAATTTTATTTTTTATTTGTCCTTATTTTTTTCTTTTAAGGGGAAATGCAGGAATTGATTGTACAGACATCTTTTTCCACCACATCACAGGTATTTGCAACTAGTTTGTGATCCAAACTATTTGCTAGATTATATATTTAATTCATGGAAAGATGCATAATCGCCTTAATTTGAAATCATACACCTTTTTTTTTTTCCTTTGTCTACATACATTTCTCCTTTAAAAACCTTTCCATTTTATTGGTACATGTTCCACATTTTACTTTGACACAGCTGAAACAAACATCTTTGCCACAGTCTCTAGTAGATCAAAGATTAACTACAGCCCCCAGATCCAAAAAAAAAAGTTGTGGTGCTGTGTAAAATGTAAATAAAGAACACAATCATTTACAGGTTTTATAAATCCATATTTTAATCCCATTATCATTTAAACACATCAGAGAAGTAAGCTATCCACATCATAGACGCTAGCCCAACCTCAAACCTTAGAGGTGTAGGCTTTGAACTATCAGATGACAAGCTGAGTGTTTCCTTTCCTTTCACAGCATCCATGTTTTCCAAAAAGAATGGTTTCATCTGTCCACAGGACAGTTTTCTACTTTGTCTGATGACCAGCGTAATGAGTTTTACCTTTCCTGGATTGTGTTCACACAAGACATCTTTGTTGGAGGAAAAGGCCTGGTACTGCCCTGGGGTGATTGTACTGTGATCTGTGTTCACAGTCAGTAGTTTTTGGAAGAAGTCATACATGTTTTATTGCAGTAACACCGGGGGACCCAATTTTACACTTATATATACACAAAGCGGCTCCACGGTGGCGCAGCTGGTTAGCACTGTGGCCGGTTGGAGCGGGGGTCCAACCGGGATCCTTTCTGTGAGGAGTTTGCATGTTCTCCCCGTGTTAGCGTGGGTTCTCCCAGTGTTAGCGTGGGTTCTCTCCGGGTACTCCGGCTTCCTCCCACAGTCCAAAGACA
>JBAMHV010000023.1:12870933-12909798 GCA_037177535.1 Pseudomugil gertrudae
GAGCTGGGATTGGCTCCAGCCCCCCCGCGACCCCGCTCTGGGATTAAGCGGAAGAAAATGGATGGATGGATGGATATACACAAAGCCTTAACCATTTTAAATGAAACATTTGACACATTTTTAATGCAGTGTACAAATTGGGATAACTCTGCCTATCTTTACAACTGAAATAGTCTGCTCCTCAGAAATTCTTGTTTTATATCAGAATCTAATTAAAAACAATGTGTCCTCATGAGTACACCAGTTAGATAAAGGGTGCTTTGCCGCCCTCTAGTGTACGTGGTCGCAAACAGCAGTCATGCGGGCAGTAGATCCATGGTGCGATGGAAGACAGTCACGTACAGCAGCGGCGGTAAACCATGACGCATCACTCAGACAGATTCCTGTCATTAAGAGAAGTGGAGAGCTGCGCCTTTATGGGAAGAATTTATCACACTGGAAGGGTATTTTTATGCTAATTGCATACATGGAAAAAAAAAGATAAGCTGGATACGCGGACAAAAGATGGGAGGACAAACGACCGAAAAAGAGGCAAAATCAGTGAGAAAAACTGCTGCCTTATCCGCTAGAGGCTTCAAAACAGCAAATCATGTTAAAAAGGCCAACTTTACAGAAAAAATAAACACGCAGTAATTTAGATCTAACTCCACATTGTTAAACATATCCCACAAATTATTTTAATATGACACAAAACTAGCCTTTTTTAAAGTCACATCTATTAAAGCCCCCATGCTTTAATTGCAACATCTAGTGTCATCATAATAAACCACTTGCTGAGTCATTCCTGCTCAAATTCCAAGACCGTGATATTCTGATTTTGGACATCTGTAGCCGCCTTATTATTTATACGCCTGTATGTCAAAAGTATTAAAGCGTTTCTTTAGACTATACAGATAATCAAACGCATATCACCCTTAAAAAAACATTGTGCAAACCTACGTTAATGATTGGCTAAAATAATGAAAGACAAAGTAACCTACTTCCGCATTAAAAAGACTGAACATCTGTAGACTACTAGGAACACGAAATAAATACTAAACATAAATGCTGCTCATATTTGAATTTACATAAAAATAATGATATAATCCACACTTCATGACTTGTGTGAAGGTTGTTTGAACCATCATGTCAGAGCCTGTCATTCCAATGTGACCCGAGTCCGCCATACCTTTATAATAGGACGACACGGCAGCAATACCTCTAAACCCGGGCGCGTGAGCGCGGTGCGCGTTGTTCAGCAGACGACCGACACACTTCTACCGTCTGGTATAAAAGTTACTTTGAGCTCGAGCCAGGGACTGCGGCAAAGGCAACATTTCAATATTTAAAAAATATATACAGGTAGTTTTTTGTGATAGCCGGACCATAAATGTGTAGGCGGAAATGCTACGATTAATGTGGATAGATAATAATAAAAAAAAACCTCGCATTACAGTTAGGTTTGTAGTTATTTTTTATTCTTTTCTCCACAATCATTTAAGCAACGCTATATGAGAAATGTAATACTTTAGTAAAATCAAAATAACCCAGAATTACCTGCTTGTACGGAAAAGGAAACGTTTCATTTACAAGGAACTGCCTGCACGCGCTGAAAAACGAGGTATTTTAATGACCACGAATGCTCAAAATGTTTTGTTTCGTCGCATTTTGGGGCAAAATGAGAATAAATAGACACAGTAGCTCTATTGTTGTTTTTAGCCTTATCGCATTTACAGATATGCTCAGTTTAACGGCGTCACATTTTTAGAAAGAGCTTCACGTGCCGCATACACACAGTCCTCATAAAATACCAATAAAATAAATCCTCTGTTCACTCTGAAGATTCAGAGTAACACATCGATCATTTCTTCATATAGCTTACCTGCACAATTTACTAAGGGGAGTGCATTTATATCGGTGTGCTTTTTCCTGACACTCATGCACGCCTCTTGTTTTCATCATGAACGTCAGTAACCAGATCCTCATTTAGGACTTTTTTTTCCATCTCACAGTTACTACAGTTATATTCTCTTGACAGATTTAAACATGGCTGACGACATTCAGACCAAGCTGGAGAATTACCGCACTGCTCCCTTTGATGCCAGATTCCCCAACCAGAACCAGACCAGAAACTGCTGGTCCAACTATGTGGGTAAGAAACTCTGTCAAGGTCAAAGGTGCTTCCTGGTGTGTTGGTTATTTATCACACGTATCCAGTCACCCCAGTGAATCTGCTGTTTGAAGAAATGTTAAATGTTTTACTGCAAATTTAGCATTTACTGAGAAGCTTTAATCATAATCAACCCCTGAACTCCGAGCTGGAGTAGATCTTGTAATCTTTTGTTAAGGGTCATTAACACTGCTAATTTAATTCTCATTGTTGGTTCTCTATTAATAGACTACCACCGCTGCCAGAAAGCTCTGGACGCCAAAGGAGTAGACACTACCCCTTGTGACTGGTACAAGAGGGTCTATACGTCCCTCTGCCCCATGTCCTGGGTAAATAATCAACATTATTCTTTAAATAAGTCTGCCAAATGACTGTATAGTACAGTAAATAAATGACACTTAAAGGTAGTAGCAAGTTCAGGATAATGCTCCCATTTGGTTGTTAGTATGCAGTTAGTAGGGGTCAAACAACTTTATCATTCTCTGCATTCCTGAGAGTCTCAACCAAGTATGAGAATAGAAAATAGAGATAAGTATGCCCCCAAATTATTCTTAGTAAATTAAATCTACATTAAGGTCAACTTCAGATGCATGTCCAAAATTAGTTGTCCTTATCATTATCCATAGAAATGGTAGGCTGGAATGATCCCTTTGCATAATGAAAGGTGGTACTATATATGCATTTTCTAAAAAATGATGCCCCACATTAGAACTTCTTTTTGAGTCTTAATCAGGGAGCTGAAACACCTCAGGGCGTAATCTTTACGTAATTTTAAGCTGCAGTTATTCTTCCTGGGATCTGACACAATGTATACATATAAAATGATCACTTAGGAAACTGAAGCATGTTTTGATTCTTACATGTATGTCTTGTGAATGGGCTAAACATAAATGAAGTAAAGTGAAATTTCTTATTTTAAAATAAAGGCTTGTTTGTCACATGGGAATTTTGTTCTGAATCTTTTCCTTTTTTAGATCCAGAAATGGGATGAGCAGCGAGAAGAAGGGACCTTTCCTGGAAAAATCTAAGACTGACATCTCCAAAGCTGCTTTGTCTGCAAAGATGTAATCTTTTCAGCTAAATGTTTGTAAAAGCGGTTCTTTTCCACTGCAGAAGCATACTGAATGGCCATTCCTTACAATTAACATGAAATGTACGGCAGATTCTGCATTAAAAGCCTCAGGATATATTTATGGAGTCGCTTCGTCTCATGTGTATTTTCCTTTTTCAGGCATACCCTTCTTTCCACCCAGTATTAACAGATGGAACCATGTCTGTGAAATGAATGAGGACAAGCAGGTCTTCACATATAAACTGACACAAACTGATCTGCTGAACAGCTCTGATCAATTCAAACATTCTGGGAGGAAAAAACATCTAAAACATTTTCCATAAAACTGAAAATGAAACTAATTTTATTTCTTTTTCAAATTTGATAAAATTCAAATAAACCTACATCAAATATACATATATAATTAAGATTAGAAAAATTAATACTTAAAAACAAAAAGTGACACTCAACAACAGTCACCGTCTCAAAGAGCTTGGCTGATATGACCTGCAGTGGCTTTTGCTGCTGTTCGACATTAAGAAATTAAATACATAAAATTGTTGTTCATATACAGTTACACCAGTCGTAAACTGTTTACACGGGCTCAATGAAACAGTAAAAACTCCAACAAATCGAATGCCTTTAAGATAACAGATACTCTGAGGACACTGCATGCAACAGGTTAGTGAATGAAAGACATGTAACAACACAGACTACCAAATGGTGTGGTTGTGGTGAAATCGTGAATATCCATTTGGAAATATATTTCTCAATTTAAGGTAAGTCCATACTGTTTGCATATTAGAAGTTGCATGTTTTTCTATTTAAAATCTAGTTTTATTTTCAAATAAATACACTCAAATAGCTCCAGCAGCTCAAGAGATGTTTACCTCCAAAAATCATATGCACATTGCAACTTTCATGAAGGTCACTTGGATTGCAAACAAGCTGTTGCTAAGCAGAATATTGTGGAGCCACATTGATGCATTAATATACAGAGAAGCTTTGCATAACTTTAGCTCATTTTATTTAAATCAAAATGTATTCAGTTGATACCTTTTTTTTAAATAATGTAATCCTTTGATAGAAACCTGACACTGGTGAAACCTCACGGAAAACACTTCTCTAAATAAAGCCATTTGGTTTAGAAATAGATTACCCGCCAGATGTAAAAATTAGATAGAAATTAGCGGCTGCATAGCTTTTTAATTAGTTGGTACACACAGTCCATGAAGCTCATCTGATGTGGGCGTATTCCTCTGGCCTCAGAGTTTTGTTTGGTTTATTTCCCAAGTACTTACATGCCACAAGCAGCATTAGAATATGCAGCACAAAAGTCACAATAGCAGCCACAGATTTAATGTTTAGTACTAGGCACAATAACTGGGCTGATAAAATGCAGCCTCAGATTTCTCTTGGCACTGTGGGAGGGACGACATGTAAGATACAATATATGTTTGGGCTTACACGTGTCTGTGAGTTTGTGTTTTCACAGCAAAAAAACAAACAAAAAAAAAAAAAACAGAGGTTATCCAACCATAAAGTGGAATCCTGTGCGTTTGTGTGTGTACAAGCCTAATGTCCAGGCACAACTGCTTTATTTCTTAAATCACCCAACAAAAAGTGGAGAGTAACAATCAGCCCAGTTCAGTTCAGCTCTCTGATCATCAACACTGAATTCATCTCTCTCTGCTTGCTTCTCAGTCAGTACCTCCTCTTTCCGTGTTTCCCACCATCAGTCATGCAGGTTTTAGGCCGCAGAGCTAAATTAAAGAAAAACAAAAGTTACATTGACATTTACAGCACATGCAGTACAAAAGTACTTGTCCCATAATTACCTGGATCTGCAGTCTGCTTCTTCTTGTTGTGATGAACTATCTGATTCTCATTAGTCATCTTCACATCCTGATCCTCCACGTGATTACTGCACCATGGCAAACAAAGAGTCAGTAGATTAAAGCCTTATAAGACCAAAAATAGATCAAGGGAGGAAAAAAGGAATAGAGGGGAGACTGAGACATCACAAGTCAAGCATGTGGTGAGGAAGGAGAGGGATGTAGAGGGAAATCTGAGGGAACTGGAGGAGTCTTCAGTACAGGGATTGACCACAGGGAGGCGCTGACGCAAAGCTTTCAGGGCTGTTACTCACTGTTTGTGAAGCCTGCTGCCACGAGGGCTAAGGTAGAGAAGAGTTGTTCAAACCAGGTGAACTATTGGGGTTTAAACTCACCTTGTTTGTGGATCAGTGCTGTAGTCATTATTAGATTGTAAGTATTCAGTTTTTGATCATTAAATGACAGCTAACTGAAGAAAGTTTGCTTTTGGAAATGTACGGTAAGCAAAAAAAAAAAAAAAGCAACAGACCTGATGACTGTGTTTCTCTCCCGATGTGCAATGTAGACATCGTCTGTGAACAGGATGGTGTGGTATGGCACCACTGGGTCACAGGTTGGCAGAATGCCTCTGGAAGTGTGTCCTACACTGTCCAAGATACCATTATACACCAGAAGGTCGTCCACCAGTAGCTGTATGTGCAGACACACATGTAGATGGAAGTCCGAATTTGCAGAGGAAAAGCATATATTATTAACTAATTATGATATTATTATATCATATTTAACAGTGAAGAGCGAGTCTCACCCCAAACTCTTTTACTCCTCTTTGAGGGGTCTTTGAGTAGTTCCACAGCTTGATCATAGACACAGTCACTGGCTGATCAAAGATGACGTACACACGGTTTACCTACACAGAAACAAGCCACATACGCTTAAATTCAACTACTCATAGATCTAGTTTACTTAGAATCTGTTCAATTTGCTCACTCCTTACCAGTCCAGGTAGCACTGGAGCTAACCACATGTGTCTGCCGTCGTGTGCGTTGTTGAGTCCATCTATTAATTTATCTGGAGTTCTAACATCACCGCTCACATTGTCCAGTACATTCACACTGTCTGGAAAAGCTGCAATGTCTGGTTCACACAATGTTGAGGACTAACGGCAACCAATGTCTATATTTACAATCTAACATCAATGCTCCTTCAGCACTTATAAACAGTTTAGTAGCATTTAACTGATTTTATATGAAGGTTGTGGTAAACGGGTGTAAAAGCAATCATTACTATACTATACAGTCATGTGGCAGACGCTTTTATCCAAAGTGGCTTACATATGACAAGCAGTCCTTTTTTAAACCATAGCTAATAACCTAACATGCATGTCTTGTGGGTGGGAGGAAACCAGAGTACCCGGAGAGAACCCACACATACATGAGGAGAACATGCAAACTCCACACAGAAAGGCCACTGGACAAACCTCCCCAGCCTGGGCTCGAACCAGCGACCTTCTTGCTGTGAGGCCACAGTGCTAACCACTGCTCCACCATGTTGCTAACCAGCTATTAACCATTACTAACCAGGAGTTGCATATAACAGAATGATCTAATTAGCACCTACATTTGGCAAGCATTAGTGACAGCATCAGGATACACAGTAATATTTTCAGTCTTGCATATTTCAACAGATATTAGGAAACAAACTTCCCATTTTAGTATTTTAATTGCAGATTTACACCACGAGTGTTTGATGCAACCATTACTGCATTAGAAGTAAAGCCAGTCAGGCTTGTGTAGATATTTGCAGTTAGTCTGGCTGATGGGTAAGAAAGGATACTGTTCTCACTGAGAGTGATCTTCTCGTGGTTTCGGTTGTAAAACTCCAGACCGTTCAGACCGATGTAGTAAGGGTCTCCCCAGGTTGTTAACAGCTGCAGCTGAAAGATGACTGATCGGTGAAGGTTAAAGAAAACACAACAAGGAGGGCCTTCCATTTTCACTTTGTTCAGGATACTTTGTGGCTACTTGATGGCAGTTCAAACACTTTTAGAAAGCAGAAAATACTCTTAAATACTCACTGAAGCAGTCTATTGCTTTAATATAAACATCTGCACAAGCTAGACTGAACTACCTTATTTTTAATCATAGAGCATTTTGTTTTAACTGAGGAAGGGAAATGTACAAAAAAAAAAAAAATCACACAAAACAGATTGCACAATGGTATTAAAGAACACGTAAAACCATGTGTGCTGACAAGAGAAGTGCGGCACACCCTATAGAACCACAATGACTTGAGCCAGTTCAGTATATGACTCTACAACAATTTGAGTTCGAGCAGGACAGGTAAAACTTGACTGAATTATCTTTTACTTTTTAAGCTCAGTTACTCAGTTAGGCTTCGCAAAGTGAGTCATCTTAAGGCCATATGGTAATAGGCTGGAGGACATTCTCCAGACTGATGAAAAGTCTGTGGTTTTACCGTAATCATTTTATTGGGTTAGCTATTTTCTACCAGCAGAAATTTTAAATAAAACTAAGCCTAAATTAGGCTTCAAAAGACACTGTGGAAGATTTAGCTACTCTAACGAGCTTGCGTGCTATTCTGCAGCAGTCAGCAGAAAATCTTTCCTGGATTCTCACAAAACTCAGTTTTACAAGTCAGCAAATGAATACACACACAACACATGAAGCTTTTTAAAAACAAGAGTCGTGGACTGAAAGTCTAAAAATAACTTTTTAGCGCAGTGAGTAGAAGCTGGTTTGGAGGGGGAAGGGGGGTGTCAAAATTTCATTAAAAGAGCACTTTAAACTGTTAAGCCTGAGGGTGGATTGATCATGCTTTGAGCTTGTGGTTAAGCAAGTGGGAGAGGAAAGTGGGAGAGGATTCAGTTATCAGCAAATTCTGGAAGCAAACATCAACACATCTTCAAAAGATAATAAAGTTGGAAGACAAAAAGAGGGTGGCTTCTCAAACTGGACAGCAAACTTGGACAGACATCAAAGTCAACACATGACTACTTCAAGACGCTCCAATCTAACAGGCACCAACTTAAACTTGAACTCAATCTTTGGACAGACATTAAAGAGCAGAATGTGAGATGGCCAACCAATTTCACCAAAGTAAAACAGATTAAAATCCCACCAACAAATACAGAACAATCCTTTTAGCTGGCAACAGAAAGTCAAAGCAAGCTGTGATATTTCCTGAGGGAGAATTAGTCATTACTAGCCATCGGTGTGTGCCAGCCTTTGCTTTCTGCCTTCCTCCTGTGCTTTTCTTTAACAGACATCCATCCATCATATTTACTGTGCCATTGTGTTGAAGTGAATGACTCGTTGTTAGTCACTAAATCGAACCACAAACAGCATGATGCTGTTCTGTTAAAATCCACATCTTTTTCAACCTGGCAGTAAGTATGTGATTAAAATTAATCAATGATTAGTGTTTTTGAGAATACTTCAAAATTACTTCCTTGCAGACAGAAGCAATAAATTAACTGTCCAAACATGCAAGTGTATAAAAGTGTATCTGTGAGCTGTCATCAGGTGTGTGTGTACTGCTAGGGGTCAGAAAGCAGTTTGT
The DNA here is from genome assembly GCA_037177535.1 of Pseudomugil gertrudae. Lineage (NCBI taxonomy): Eukaryota > Metazoa > Chordata > Actinopteri > Atheriniformes > Pseudomugilidae > Pseudomugil > Pseudomugil gertrudae. The sequence goes on from JBAMHV010000023.1 coordinate 12,879,548, forward strand.
TATGCACAGAGAGCTAAGCTCAAAAACACTGCTAATAATTTTACCAACCGACTCAAAATTTTCATTTAGTTAAATCTGTCATTATGGACTGTTAAAAATCTCCATAAACATTGTTTAATACTATAAATGAATCTTGAATCAAATAAATTGAGAGATTTATAATAGTCTGTAATTTCAGTGACTTTTACAACACTTGTCCTGTCTGTTAAATTTGCATGTTGTTGCCATGAACATTATTATTACTTGTGGAGCCAAGCGATATTACGTTAAGGTGCCAGTGAACATTTTCCACAAATTAAAACCTCTAAACTGTGAAGAATTAAACCAATCCATAAAGTGCATAAAATGATACACCCACAAGGCATGATGGGAGCTTCATAGTCCATGCTGGCTTGTTCTTGTTTCTTCGAGCTTCCCCTAATTAAGAAACATTTCAAGTTAGCAAATGCAATTTTTAAATGAAATAGCTCCAACTCAGACTGTGGCTCAAACCTGTGGGGGTCTTCATTGCTTTTGTTATCGGTGGGTGTCTGAAAGAAGTCTGCAAATAGGACCTCCTGGGCAAAGTCAAAGTGGCAATTCCCTGGTCCTTTTCTGATCAGGAATCCCTCCCTTGGCGAGATGGCTACATCATCCATGTACAAATGGAGGACTTTCACCTGAACCACACATGAAAACAGATTTATTTTATATTTTATATTCTGGGTGATTGTCTTTGTTGTACATAACTTTATGATGCAGCTTTGGCTAAAACCTTGTGTGTGACGCTTTGAGTGTGTTTGCAGGCTTTGTGTATTCTTTACTGATTATTTCTAATCTATCCTGCACTTATTTGAACAAAAACATGGACTGATCACTTGTTCCACCTAAAAGAGACTGTAACGTTGTGGGTAACTCTTTTTCCCAACAGTTGCATCGATATAAATTAAACTGATATGAGCTCAGCAGAGGAGTGTCTCACCCCTCTGTACGAGTCTTCAGGTGACTTGTTGTAGTTCCAGATACGGAGGCCAGCTATGGTCTGGACATTTGTGAAAGTAATGTTCAAGATGTGAGGCTCTCCAAAGGAAAACGGGATCAACCACATGTGCTGGTCATCAGTGGTAATGTTGTAGCCATCAATGAGCCTGTGTGAACAAAATAAGCACTGAAGACCACAATAGACGCATCTGATCTAAGTTGGGATTTTGATTGACACATCATAGATTAGATTGAAAAGTATTTACTGGCAGACATACTTGTCAAGAGTGCGCAAGTCATGCCCATACTCAGGTAGGTCGTTGAGGTCCCTCGGTGAAGCAGCCATCATGCTGATATCTAAAGGAAAGCTCTCCCCATCTTTCCCCACCACCTCCAGTCCTGTCAGACCCATATAATGGGCATCACCCCAAGTCATCATCAGCTCCAGTCTCAGGCCTGGGGTAGCAGATAACAATTACTATAGGTTCTACAACTATCCAAAATACACAAGAAGGTAACTGAACATGTTATAAGAGAATATGGATATGCATACACTTTCCACTGTACATCCCAGGAATATGCTCCAAACTTTCTTCAAACAGGCTCATGCTGGGATTGAGTTGAAGTTTCAACTATAACAAAGCACAAAATCTTTTAAAAAGTGTATCAAACTGTGTAAATGAAATAGCCTGTAATTGAAGACAATACTAACAGTGAGATCTTCTTCTCTGAAACCAGCCTGGGTGAAAGGTCTTTCTTCACCCTCTCCATCTGCAGTGCGTGGTCTCTGCAGTTCCTCCTCACACACCAGGTTCTCAGGACCCTCAACTTCACTGAAGAAGGTTTCGTCATAATGTGACATGGCCTCCAAAATCTCGTCATCAGTGGTGAATAGGATAGTGTCCCCAAACTGGTCCAGTCCTGATGTAGCAATCAAGTCAGCAAAAAGCAAAAGTTTAACTAAAGGTAAAGAGTAACAACACACAGTGTAAAGTTGTGACGCTATCATCAGATACCTCCTGAAAGTGTTCCAGAGGCCTTGGCAATTTCTCCCCTGAAGATGCACCTTCCATCCAGCAGCATCTCCACCTCTTTCACACCGCGGAATGAATGGATACGCGACTTGTTGTAGTTCCATACACGGATCATAGCGACTTGATAGAGATTTCCAAAGTCCAGGAAGATGGTGTGGCTACGACCAAGGGTGAATGGAGCTAGCCAAAGATGCATGTCATCCTGAGTGCGATTGATGCCATCAATCAAGTTGGTGACTACACGTGGATCCTTGCCATAAGCTGGGAGAATATTAATGTCTGGAGGGTCTGCACGAATGTGAGCAGGCCGAAGAGGCTCTCCGCTAGAACTGAACACCTCCAGGCCATTGAGACCCACATAGTGGCGATCACCCCATGTGGACAAAATGTTGATAACCAACCTTTGGCCCTGTGGCAACACTGGAATCTCAAACTCATCTTCCCTTTCCATGGATGGATCATCCTCAGGACCTTCACATGAAAGTTCCTGTGTTGTCGGGGAAGACAATGGATTTCTGGGTGCTGTGGAGGGGTCAAGTAGGACTGTGGGAGGGCCATGTCCTTGACGCTGTAGGAACTCATCAAAAATGTCACCTTCGAATCCCATGTTGGAGATGCGCCCACGCTGACACTGATTGAACTTTGTGAGAGAGTCCCAGGACTCCATGAGGGTGTCATCCTGCTGGCTGTGCAGCTGGGCCCGAGAACTGTTCTGCCATCTGCTCGTGCTCACCAAAGACATCGGCTCCTCTAGAGAATACACAAACATCAGGCTCTGAACAATAAGAGAACTAAAGAAAATAAAATCCGAAGTCTTTTATTCCAAAACAGGCATGCATATAAACACATTATTCTAACAATATCTCAGTGCAGAAAAACCAACATAAAAGTAAAGCTATTGGCATAATGTTAGGAAATTCTCCCTAAATGTTCTCGTTTGGGAACTACTAAATTGGGAAATTTGAATTTAAAGTTATGTATGTTAGAAAATCTTAAAATAAGATATCTTAACCTTTTAGGTTTTAATTTTAGGTTAATTAAAAAAAGAAAAAAATATTTCATCCACAAAGCAGATTCTGGTGCCGTTTTCTTAACATTTGGAGGAGGAAATCTTGAATACCTGCATTTGCCACTGCAGTAGCCCTGTGGTGTTGCTCTTCTGCCTGCCTGGCCGTGACTGAGGTGTTTCTGAATGAGCTCCTACGTCCACTGATAGGTCTGTCTGGCTTTTGATCCCCAAGCTCCTCAAACAGGTCTGAGCTTAAATCCAAAGAGTCAGTCTTCCACTGACTTCCATTCATCGTTCTATTCACCCCTCTACACACCCGGGCTGGGTTACAAGGCAGCTCTGGGAGCATGGAAGAGGATGAGGCGGATGGCGGTTTAAATTCTGTTGAATGTTGTGGTACCAGCCACAGTGGCCTTTCTCTGTTAGCCTCACAGCCCTCTGGAGCACCTCTGTTCATAGGCTGCAGCCACTGGGGGGCAACCCGACATGAGGATGGCTGGGTGGTGACTGTCTGCTCCTTGGTTGCTGGCTGCTCCAACTGCTGTCTGGGAGAATGTAGCTCACCTGAAGCTGTCAGGTCAAAAGAGTTTCTTTGGATGGAGGAGTGACGAGTGGAAGATGAAACACCTGCTAAAGGAGTGATGGGTGGTAGCGGTGTATGCGATTTCTCCTGCATGTCTACCATTGTCTGGCTAGCAGAATCTGAGAGGGCATTTGAACTCTGGTACCACTGAGTGATGCTGTCCCCTCCACCCTTCCTGTCCTCATAGCAATGAGGGCTCGCACCCCGAAGATTGTGTCCAGAAGACACGGGGCTGGAGAAAAAAGAATCTGAGACCTGGAAATCCTTGAGATCGATTGTGGTGCTGTAGTCAAAGACTTGGTTTCCACAGCCCTTCTCCAGCTCTCCTTCAAACACCAGTGTGCTGTTAAGATACAGCTTTATGTGGCGTGCACCAACATCAAGCTCCTGAAAAAAAAAAACAGCTTTGATTCACCAGCATCCTAAATACACAAAATTGTCTATTAGCTTCCAAACAGTCTAACTTCAAGGGTCAAGTTATGCTGCAAAATGTTAGAACAAAGCAGATTAACATTTGAAAGCAATGAAAAGGCTTTAGGATTAAGTGGAAGCACATAAAATATTAAGAACCTTTTTCTAAGGCTTTTCAGAATGCAAAACACTTATATATTAATTTAAGCAAAGCAACAGAGATGTAAAACTCCAGAGTAGACATCTAAAAAAGTATATCACTTCTCAAACTTCACAATCAACACCCACTACTGATTCTATTTCTTGCAAGAGCTTTCCAGGCTAGCAGTAATTAGTGCGATCACAAACAACAACTCAAATCTTCTCAATCGTCTGGGCAGTAAACCACTATAAACCCAGTTCAGTCAAGAATATCCAAGTCCCATCAGGAGTTCCTTACCTTACACAGCAAGTCCTATTAGCAAATATAAGCACTGATTGGTACTAAAAGGCTGTGGTGAGCAACTGAAAAGGGATATGATGGGGTATTCGTACCCCTCTATGAGCAGCAGTGACGCTGAGAGGCAAAAAGCCCATGCTACACTAATCCTCTGGAGCTAATCTCTCAGTGTTCCACATTTGGAAGCAGTGACTGGCAGTTCAGCCAATCACTGCTTAAAGAGAACCACACCCTGGTGTAACCACACCAACCCAGTCCCCATCCCCTACAACGAGGACACCAAAGCTGCAAGGATCCATCTGCTAGCTACAGGCATCAAAATAAATCATCTCTGCAATCGAATCAGGGATAAATCAAAAGATGTGAGGAACAGGTTGCACCTGGCAAGATCGGATTGTTAAAGAATTTCTTAAAATGTGCAACAGAAGACAAAAAAAACTAAAATGCACTTACACTGAGGCATTTGTTGTAGTTCCAGATCTTTATACAGGATATTCCAAAATCCGGGGAATGCTCTGTGTTCCTAATAATGAAGTAGAGCTGGACTGGGGGGTGAAAGGGGCATGTCCACATGTGACGCTCTTTAGTGGTCTACCAATGTAGGAAAGACAACATTAGCAAAGATGACTTCATGGAAAGTTAAAAAAAAACACTCAAGCCTGTAAGCAGCAGTCCTTTAAGTCTAGTCAGACATAAAATATATTAATTAAAAAAGATGTTTATTATGCTTTAATTAAATATGAAATGATCCATTAAAAATGAGCAAACAAACATGAAGTGTTTTGCTAGTATTTTTTTATTTTATCTGTGCATACTTTGTAACTTGTCACACCATAAAGAGCACAGGTGTAGCTATAACATAAATTATAGCTCCATCCCTTTTTTCCTTGATTGTAAACAAGCACGCAGGATGAATCTGTGTAGCACAAATCATTCCAACGGGGTGCTGAGGCTGCAGAAACTCACCTTCACCTTTCCATTGACAAGAGCTGCCAGGTTCCCAGGGTGGTCAGCGTTCCTGATGTCTAGGTCGTGAGGCGACACATATAACTTCTTGTTTCTGAGGCAAAAGAACTGCAACTCAGTCAGCCCGACCTGCAGCATGTTCCCCCAGTTTGACAAGATCTCCATGGTAACATATAATGCAGGAGTGACCTCTGCTGATGACTGCCCTCTCTGCAACAACAACGCATAATCATTCTCAAGCGTGACACCAGCTGATATCAGGATGGTTCAGTCCGACTTACGAGACAGTGTTACTGACTCACCAGCTCCCTGCTGTAGTCTGTTGGGATATTCTGGGGAATGTTGTGGCTGGGAGTCGAGTCGAGTTTCTCCAAGGCTTTCAGCAATTTTTGTTGTTGCCTGAGCAGAATTATAAATCTTTGTGTTATTAGTAATCAATGGCTCTAGCACAGACCAATGCATAACTCCTAAAGATAGCATAGCAGACACACTATTGGTTGTTATTGTTAAGAGCCAAATGTGACTATACATCCGTATAACTGGAAGCACCAGTTATCCTTTCCTTCATGATACAGACTATATCAGAATAAGGTGTCTAAGTGTCACTGTCTATCAAAATACCTGGGGCCCATGAGTGTTATTCTTTGCATGGCCAGAGTGACATTGTTCTCATCCTTATCATGTGTATTGTGGTGCTTTAAGCCATTAATCATCTGGTGTCCCCGGGCCTGGGTGAAAAGGGAACAAATGGAAATCATATGTAGCTCTACAGATGCACAGTGAAAATATGTACTATTTTAAATAATTAAGTGTAACATCTATAATGAATAAAGTTTTAATGGTTAAATGAAGATGCAAAAAATATAGCAAAGATCAAGCAGACCGTGCTGTGACTGAAGAGCTCAGTGTTCTGCACAGGAGTGTTTTCTCTCTGAATGGCCTGACACACCCTGTATGCAACCTCGTCTGAGTCTCGCTCTTCAAAAGATGTTTTTCTGGCAGCCGACAGGGGCCTGTCCACCCGGCTCCTTGACCCTTAAGTGAAAATCATGCATTTATCCAAGCAGTGTCAACACTTTCAATGGAGCTCAGGATCAGTCAGACTGTGTTTTTAACTGTGACTACTAAACATTAAAGGTAGAGTTGAAGATCCTGTCAATTCCACAGGTGACTAAATTATTTTATTTTTGTGTTAGAGCATTTAATTAATTGGCTGCAGTCGGGGTGCAAGTGGATTTTAAGCAACATTGTAAAAAATGCTCCTGTAAAACATGTCCAACCTTACCTTTAAGTACAGCTTTCTAAAGGTAAAAAACTTACTTGGACCATCCCAGCTCTCTTTTGGAGGTGGCCCATCTAATGTTTTGCTCTTCACCAGCATAGGCTTGGTTGGTATGAATGCATCAACACTTTCTTTTCTTTTTGCAGTTAGAGAACGCTCAATTTTTCGACCTGGAAAAATAAAAAAATTTACTTTAGAACAGGAACAGATGTAGCTATTTATTTGTGTCTGTACATGATGATGAACTACAAGACATCCAAGCCATCACTCAGTAATAGCTGATGCACTTGTCAGTGCTGATGAGGTGGACAAGGAGACAGAAAGAACGTTTACATACAAGCAAGCGTACCTTTAGGGGAGGGTCCAAAGTCCAGGACAATTAGGTCTGTTGAGCCAAAATGGCTACGATTCCCACTTTGGCGAGAGTTAGAGGAGGATTTGGAGGAGGAGAGAGGCAGTCCTAGTTCATCCAGACTCTCAGTGCTCTCCTCCCTCTCTATCTGCTCCTCTACCCACTCCTCGTCTGACTCCTCCCCTGCTGAGCCACTGCTGGTTCTTCGCATGCTAACCTCCAGGCTCTGACGCAAAACCTAGTTTACAAAGATCAGCATTTATGTATGCATCAATGCTCAAATTCAACATTTGAAGTTCTCACTGGCTTATACTGGCAGTTTAAGTGTTCTCTTGACCTGTACGACTATCCCTGAAATCTATCATAAAAAACACCATAACATGTGGAAGAAATTTAGATAATTCACACATTAAGACATTTTTGTAGCATGACAAAAGCATGCAGAATTTTCTGCTTACCTTCACTTCTTCAAGGTTGAGTAACACCTTCTCACTATGTTCCTGGTTTGCTTGGACTCCCTGGTTTTCTGACCGGAAGCTGGAGGACTGTGAAACTTTGCAAGTGTCTCTCTGGTAGCAAAGACTGTGTGGTGAGTGCAGACTTGAGTTCTATAAAAAAAAACATGTTGATTGGATAAATGTGAAATGAGAGATAGAGAGATGTTAAGCAGTACAGACAGTAGCATCTGACACATAGCCCCTCCCCTAAAAACAAAAACACCCACACACTGGCTTGGTAGGAATTTTCACTCTACCTTCATGTCTACACTGTCACAAGGCTCAAAATCATCACTGTAGTGCTTTTGTGGTGATATGTGTAAACTCGGGCCATCCTTTGTTCGAATTTTAATAGAATGCTGCAAATGTCACAAAAGAGAAATATGCCAACATTGTAGCTTTTTAAAAATTGATGCAAAATTGCAGAATAATTATTCCACATTCTGTACCTGCATCCATTCTTTCCTCCGGGCTTTTTCTGGGGCGGTTTGGCTTCTCTTTTTGTTGATCGGATCCAAACTACGACTATCTTCAGTTAGCTGGTGGGCGCTTCTACAGAAATCTGCAGATGAGTCACAGTACAGAAAGGAGCCTGAGCAGCGTGCAGCAGACTACTGCCTCAGAGGAGAGGAACACACAGGCACATATACAGATGGTCTACAGTGCATAAATAAAGAACCAAAAAAAAACTATGGCTGCCAGCTACAACTGTCACTATTGGTTATTCACGGAGTCTGGGAGGGTGGGTAGGGGATTACACCATGCAAACTACAAACTGAGGGATGGTGGTCATCAGCTGGTATTTCATATGTTTGACAAATGACAGAATGGGTCTTTGACTTTACTGTAAATATATACATTTTTACATAAATTCTCCTCTTCTTTTACCTTTCCTGCGGAAAGGTAAAACCAAATAACAGAAGAAACAATAAAGACAGATGTAACAAGACGTAAATATGAATGTAGGTTTAAATTAGCTAAGTTGCATACCAGCTGTGTGTGGAGGCCTCCAGGCAGACAGAGAGGTGGCAGACTTGTTGTTAGGACCCTTGCAATGCTTCCCACCAGTTTCAGCATTCGCTCCGTTAAGATAAATAGAAAAACCTTGCTCAAGTCGTTCCAATTCTATCTCCTTGGAGTTTTTCGCCCTGAGTCGTTTTAAGATCCTACAGAGCAAAGATAATTTATATAATCTAGAAAATATTATAAAAATATAATAAACTATCACAATATTAGAACATGTACACACATACAGACACTTTTTTCCCCAATTCTCCAACCTGCATCCTATCACCTTTCAAACCGATATTCTTTGGGGGTGGTGTCTCTCAACAGGAGGAACCACACCAATCAGTATTATTGTTGGGTACAACTGAACGTATTAGAGGAGTTGGAAATTTCCTCAGTGAAATTTAATCTGTCCATCTGTAGCATGACATGCTCACACTTCACCTGTTCTTGTGCTGGAGGGCGATTAAATATTCATCCAGAGTGTCATCTACAGCAGAGCCAAGCTTCTCCCTTTGGCATGTCTTACTCTCCTTCAAGAATAAAACAGACACAGCGAAGAGTAAGAAATGCTTACAACTTCTGCTTGACAAAGACACACGCACAGACATTTACATCCAAGGCCTAAATCAACTTAATTCTGCATGCCATAACAATTATGCATTCAGCATGCTCATCCTGAGTACAGCTTCAGTACTGGATATGTAATATGTCAGCTTGTTTAGGTTGTGTGTTTCTCTAAAATGCTGCAAACTCAAAGCTGAGATTCAAGCATAATACAGTGATTTAAACCAGAAACCCTGCTGGAATTTGTATAGGACTGCAATACTTGTATGCCATGTCAAATTAAGGCTTGCCTTTATTTACTAAAGTGAAGCTATTTTTTATATATTAAAGTTAAGCTCAACATATTGTAGTAAAATACGTGAGAACCTTTGCACCTTGTGCAAAAATGTGTGCACTATAAATGCATGCCATTTCACAGGAAGGAAAATACCAAAAACAAGCATACACATAAATAGCTAGTACTCACAATATATGTTAGAAATCTATCAATTTTATAGCAACTTAAATAAAAAATTGAAGTAACAGTTCAAAACTGGTGAGATAAAGTGCCTCCGTCCAGTCTTGTCCTGCATAGAAACAATCACAAGCATTTTTATTTGAATAATTACAATTAATAATTAGTAGTTTTATGATACCAACAGTTTAAGATTAGTTGCATTAGCTATTGTGATTGGACTTTAAATAAAAAACTTAATCAGAACATCATGTGGATGTTAACATGACATTCCAGCTCTCTACATCTGAATACAAGTTCCCCAAATATGTAAAATGATCACAGCCATTTTCACTATTGTTAGATGGTCATGCCAGAAATGTGACAGGCCAAATCTATTCGTCTGACTCTTGGTTTAAAAAATTACAGGACTAAACTGAAATAAAATTCTTTCTATTTGGGAACCAGCTGCTCCCTGCTTCAAGATAAAAATCTCTGCAGTCTGTGAATCAATAGACTAAATAGGGCTGTGTCTTGGAAAAAGAAATAGTTGTCTGCAAAATAATTATTTAAAGTGTATGCCTTTCTTTTTTAAATAAAAATTATTAAATAACCATGCAAGACATATAAATATATCACAAAACTCTTACTTAGTATCTAAAGTCAACTAGGATCAGTGCAGGCATAGAGAGGAGGCAAAAATATAAAAGAAAATACTTGTTAGTGACAGAGAAACAAAGTGACAGCTCAGATACTACTGTAAAATTATGCATGCGTTAGTTCAATCGCTGCATGTTTAGAACAGCAGGTATCGTGGAAAGGAAGCAGAAAGATTATGTGAACCTGAAATAACGCTAGTGTGGGAAATATGTTACATAAAACTTCCCTTACCTTGTTATCCATTGTGTGCTGCAGATGATGTTCTTAGGAACTATCCCATATTTTGTTGAAGGCAGATCAGAACATATATCTGAAATCTGTGCAGCGTTTGTCTTCGCTGCAGATGGCCACAAACAAAAAGCCCAAGATTAGCCATGACACAAAACCCACCTTACATGAATGCAGGTCGTTTGTAACGTCGCCACGCCCGATGCACTATTCAGCTCTTTACGTTGCTCTTATTTAAAAGCAGATCTTCGAAAAATGCTATTAAGCAATGCTACTAGCAAGTCAACGTTACAGATAAGCAAAGGCGTTTTACTCATTTTTAAAACAATCTTGGACACCTAGACGCATAAACTCTTTAATATATTCAGTAGATGTCATTTTTAGCATGAAGCTCAGTTAGGCTATCACTGATGCTAACTAACTGAAACGCTAACCCGCTAGCATCTGACTGGTTAACATGAAAATATACACAAAAGTAAGGTATTCCTCTTTTATCTTCACGCGCAATTTACCAAAGATATTGTAAATATTTTAAGACTACTCACAGTCAAGTAATAACTTTATTAGCCATCAGCTTTGAAATTACTGAGTTTTTTTCTGCGTTTTCCTCATGTGCCGTGTTGCGTTGGTTGGTTGGTAACGGTAACCAGGATGACACTCAACCAATAAGAAGACCGACATCCCTCTTAGCCACGCCCCCAACGAGTCCTATGTCTTTTCGGACTGCACAGCATAAACACAAGTACCATGATTAATTCTTGTGAATCAGTCTAAAAACAAAACATTTTCAGGGAAATTATATACATAAAAATACATAAAAAACAAATATCGTGGTCAAAACCTCAACACTGTTTTTATTTATTAAAAACCAGTACATGTCATATATAAAAAAAAAGAATGGGGTGAAATAAAACCATTGTGGATGTAAACCAAATAGATCAGGTATTGGCCACCCTATTATACTGAACCCTTATCACAGTCTTTTGATTAACCAACAAGTCAATTTAACAACCATACCAATACACCAATATATATATATATATATATACTGATTAAAATTTTTGCAAAGTTTCAAATGGTTATGTGGTTAACATCATTCACTCTGCAAAGTGTTCCAAGTACAGCAAATTAGCATGCCATTGGTTTCTGTGCAATTTATTACAACCATTCCCAGAAGTCAAAAATTTTTGTGAATTGCACACTTATTGTTTTTCCTTGTATATGTGACAACTAAAGCTTCTGCAATATGACAATATAAGCTTTGTGAGGCACCCAGTTTAATGGCTCTGAATGTAATGCAGGTTTAGATATCCACTGCCTATGTTACTCAAGAAATAGCCTTAGTTTATTTGTTGCAATAGAGAATTCCTTAGTGACATCAAGAGGCAGCTGAGAAAAGCCAATGCCATTCAATTGCATACACGTACCTGCCCACTGAAAGTAAGTAGACATCAATATGGTAGATGCTAAAGGTCAAAAAGGAGCACAGCAGCTGCTTTACCAAATTAAGCTGCTCACTGCACAAGAAGCACTCAAAAACTATCAAAGAAGGTGGGGGGTGGGGGGTGGGGGGGGGTGTTACAATTGAAACCAGCTTGGGTTTAAAAAAAAAAAAAAAGAGCATGAAACTAATGCAATGTGAAAATGTTACTAATTTGCATCAGTTTGAAACATAAAATGCCCTTACCAAGTTATAAACTTATCCTAAATTAAATGTAACTGTGGGCCAATAATTGTGAATGTAACACAAGTATATCCATTTCATCCCAACAGCACTGCAAAATATAACCGTTCAATACGAGCACATTAGTCTTATCCAGATGGTTTCACTGGTCCTCGTGTTAAAGTTTTCTGTTTTGTAATACAAGTTTTTGCACACCCAAAACTTTCCTTCTTCTTTATTAAAAGACATTTCTTCTACAAATTATAACCTGGTACTTCAAACTGTGTTACCACCATATCTAAACTGTAAAGTTGTAGGGAATAGTTTTTTTCTCCATTTTTAACACCATGATTTTTATTAGTTAACTCTGCTGGACGATGGTAGGAAGGTACACATTTTAAAATGGACCACATGCCAAAGTACTAAAAATAAGGGAGAATGAAAATGGTAAAAACAAATAACTTAAATAGAAGTGCTTAAAATAGTTCTTAGAGCCCTTTCAAAAACAGCCAAAAAAAATCCAAATTCCAACAAAAAGGAGAGCTAAATGAACAACTGAAATGATAATACTAATCTTCATCCAGTTTTTCACAGATGTACAATTCACTTATAGGTATTATCTCTGTCTCCCTTTCAAATATTTAATGTTTTCTGGTCAGTGGCCTCCCTGCATCCGTGAGCTTCAGCTTCCCTCTGTTTCAAGTCTATCTGTCGAGGGAGAACACTGTGTTTCAGTACACCTCCCCTTGTCCTCTTTAGCTATCAGTGCCTGTTCTCCCTCTTTTTTTCTGCGCTCCAGCTCCCATTCTACAAAGGTGTCAAAGAGGCTGGGCCAGGCCTCATCCTCACTGTAGTTGTTGAGGTCAGGCCCAATAGTCTGGGTGAAATTGAGGAACATGTTCCACGTGTCCCTTGAAATCCCCCGAATGCCCGAGGGGTTCTCAGCAAGGAAGTCCAGCCAACGATCCAGGATGTCAGGTGTGTCTTGTGTGAAAACCAAACGCCAAAGGGCAATAGCGATTTCTCGTTGAAGTGAGCGTTGGCCCTCCTCAGCATCCAGGCCAAACTGAAAGGTGAAGCGGTAAAGGTCCTTGAAGTTCTCCTCACCCTGGGCTTCCAACAGCATGTAAGGGAAACGTGAACAGATACCCTCAATGCTGTCTGCCTGGATTGCCTTGCAGCCCTCAACAAACTCCCTCCTGATAACATCCAGAAAACAAAATGAGATGTTAGAATGGCAATTCAAAAGGTCATGTAAAAGCAGATTAAATAACTATACTGTTTATTTCTGAGTGACATATTTTCAAAAACCAGACCAAACTATCAGCTTAATTTCACAATTAGCACAGCAGAACGGCAATTTCTGCAAGTCTAAAGGTAAGTGATAAAATTCATAGGGGTGTATAGCTCATTTAAAAAACAATCTGATAATTCTGTCCAATGGGATGTACTACAAATGACAACAATGTAAGGCTGTATGCATAAAATACTATCATGACCGGAAAAGTAGGTTCAACCATTGAAATTTAAAGGAGTGCAGGCATTGACGAAGGAAAACATACAACAAAATTCAACCCCAACAACACTACAGGCTTTTCAAAGTCAAATGTCCTAAAGAGCTTCAGTAAGCATCAACTGACAATGAAGCATGTTGGTTACCAGAATGTAGCATTGTTCAACATCTCTGGATAGAAAAGTGCTGAGTTAAAAATCTGAGTGGGAGAACAGGGACAAGTGACCCAGCCAGTAGGCAGCCCTATTCATCTCCGGCACTAACTGCATGAGGGGAAGGGGGGGTTTCATAGGGGGTCCTCTTCCTGTGTGCCTCCTACCTGCAATGGGTAACTGTGTGTCCATGTGTATAAGGCTCTCTTTTGTATGACCCTGTCTGCATTATACATCTGCGGGGAGAAAATCTTTTGGGAAAGTTAGAAAAGTTGATTGGGACCATTATGCTAGCACACCTTTAAGGAGCTGTTTGGGGGGGGGTTAAGGAGACCTTGAGAAGTGGTCAAATGGGTTACAATGTGACAGTCACTAACACTCGTTTAGGTCAAGTTTAAGTCTTAAGGAGGTTATAAAGACAGTGCAAATTTATGAATAAAGTATGGGGATGAATAAAGTATCCATTATTATTATTAGTATTATTATTATATGCACGCAAGTGCCCAATTTTTATGCTGAAAAGTTCTAAACCAAAGATGCATTCACAAGATAGTCCGAGGGATTTGGTTCAGTTGAACAGGGAATTCTGAGCAATTTCCCACCTTTGATTGGGTTTGCTTAGCTTTGATGTTGCACTTCTTTCATGCAGCCCAAATACAAGTTCACTGGGGTGGGGGGGTATATTCTTCAAAGTGACCACAAGAAAAAAGAAGAAAATCCAGCTCATTGATAAGCCAGGACTGAAACAATTGTCCACTGCGAGTAAAAAATGTAGCACAACCAAGTTTCTGCAGTCTTTGGGTTTTTACTGTTTTTCCTTTGATGATATATTAGACATGTGGCACTTTGTTGCCATCTACGTTAATCCCTTTCTTTAGTTAATTGGATAGTCTGTTTGCTTTCATGCTATCAGCGCACTGTGTCAGAGTTCATCTGTTAATGAACTAAGACCAGACTAAGGCCCACTGTTTTTTAGCAATTACTTCTTTGGTCTACACCATAATCTGCATGCACATTCGCACTACCCTAAACAAACTGGACTATCTGTGGATGTGGACCAAGGTTTTTTTTTTCATAGTAGACCAAACTGTGCAACTAAAGGCTCATTTATGCTCCCTTCATGTACATCAGTTTCAAACATCAGAGCCGAAATAAGTTTAAAGTTTACATCAGAGTTCTGATGTCAGTTTTAGACAATACCAAACATGGGAATGGTGGAGGAGATCATAAGAAAACCCCCACACAGTCTGGGGGCACTGTTCCCGATGTCCGAGCCATGATGCAGAGGTGTGTCAGCCAAGACAGCCCCACAGCACCCTGAACCTTAAAAAACTCCAGGCAAATCTCATCCACCTCCAGCTTCTTGCCACAGAGGAGCTTTTTAAACCACCTCAGTCAAATTAATAAAATAATTTCTGTACGTTTTTATGGTAATCTTTTTTTTTAAGTTTCATACACTGGACAAAAAAAATGTCCTGCTCAGTGATATCCAGCCGAGCCGGAGTCTGTACAGATTTCAAGTCATGAGGAGATACATCAACAGTCTGAAGTCATAACATGCAGTGGGGTGTGTGTGTGTGTGTGTGTGTATATATATGTGTGTGTGTGTGATGGTGGTAGGGAGGTGTAGACTTGTGAGTCACAGTAGATGAAGCAAGAAGTCTTTTGGAAGGATGAGTTTATCAACTGAATAAATTGTTACTGGAAGATAGTTAAAAAAGAAGAAAATAGACCATTTTTTTTCTAAAGCTTTGTTTTGGGAAACCTGGTTTTATGTTAGTATACTGAATTTTTCTATTCTGTCTGAGGATGGGTCTTCATCTAACTTAAATCTCATTAAATTTAGGGAGAAATCCGGATTACATCTGGATTCATGTTTTTTTTATTTAATAGACCATCTCATTGTGAAGGAGACATTTTGACTATATGCATTAAACTCCACAATAAATTGAACAAAAATCCAGATGTTCCTAAAAAGGATTTACAAGACATTAAAATCCTGGCAAAATGTCAGTACCACCCAGAACAGGAAGAAATAGGGGATCTTTGAACTTTTCATTATGGGAAGAGAACAAATGAAGATATAATGCCACAAACACCACAATATAACCAGGAAACTGTGGGTTCATTTTTAATAAATCTAAGAATCTAATAGTGTATATAAGATGAATGTGGGATTATAACATAGGGTAGAAATCCCAATAGCGGTGAAAGTGAGCTACTTGGTAAAGCTCTGCGCTCCGAAATGCTGTTTTATCGTTTATTTATGTATTATATATTTTAAACACAGTTGTCAAAGTAACACACTTGTGATAACTAGTTCTGTCCAACCCCATAAACCCAATAGTCAATTTGTTTTTTAATTAAGACAAACCTACTCTTGCATCTCTGATATTCTATCTCAGTCTGAGCGTGTCAACATATACATCTTCAGATGCTGCATCTATCATTTACATAAACTGGGAAAGGAATCAATTTTGGGTTGTCTTACATGAGTACATCAACAGCCATTATAAAGAACCTTAAACTTCACCTTACCTTGTAAACTTGCACATTGTGGCGGCTTGAAACTTCCAGGCAAGAACGAGCACACGAAATTCTGCTGGATCCACACACAGATCATTACAAAACCTCTCCATGCCTTCCTCCAAGATAGCATCCTCCTGTTCATCCTTGTAGCAGCAGAACAGCTTCTCAATGTGCAGCATTGACAGCCCATCTCCACCCAGACACTCCTTGTTCGGCTCTCCCATCACTATTGAGATGATGGGCGTCTCCATTGTAACGTCTGAGGGCTTGGTGCCATTTGACAACTCACTGTTGGCTTTGCTACAGGGGGCACTAGGCTCGTCTTTGTGACCCCCAGCACTGCCACTTTTCTTGTGGGACTTTGAACTGCTCTCCTTGTCTCTACTGCCGAGTGAGGACGACGGATTCTTACACTTTGTGACACACTGGCCCATGTCTTCCTCCCTGGTCCCTCGTCTGTCTTTCCTCCTCACCTTCAGTCTCCGTCCAAACCACCTAGACACCTCTGCTCTGCCCTTGCAAGACGTCTCAACATACCCTCAGGCCTAACAAGTAGAACAAATAAATGTTGATTGTCACAAAGGGCAGCTTTCAAGAAATTCAATCTTATTCAGAAAAAAAGGTCAACGTGTAATATTTGTCAAATAACTTGGTACACACACATTTGTGAACTGTTAGGACAGATAATGACTATACCTGTGCCAGATCTGTCGCTCTTCAGTCAGCAAACTTAAAAAAAACCCTAAAAAGTGAAGGCCAGATAAAATTATTGTGCCAACAATTACAACATGTAAATTACATCACTGGTAACCACAGAAACCTGATAAGATTAAATAGGTTTTGTAAAAATGTTTTACTTCCTTGTGTGTGAGCAGAGGAAGTACTAGGGGAAATTTTCATCTAAAGCATTACTTGGGCTTTACTTTCCCCCTTAAATCAAACTTCAATTCAATTGAACTATAGTCCTATAGTGGCAATTTAAAGCAATGTTATTTCAGAGCAGCAGTTTAATAAGAAAGTATCTGTAATTCTCTCCAATAGCATGGCCACATTAACACAAAACAATTGCCCAGAGGCATTTCCACCGCATGTACAAAAGTAAAAAAAACAGACTAGTTTAAAGGGCAGTCGCTGTCTTTGAAATGTTCAGTTGTTCACCTTCACTTACAGCTCATGGCACAGCTCATCAATCAGGAGTGCTAGAGATGATGATGCTATTCTAACCTATGTATACATTGATAATGAGAGTAAAGTTATTATTATTATTAAAATCAAGTGTCATTAAGATCAAAGATTTCTTTAGCAAAAAATATGTGGCTAAAAAATATGGTCTACGGAGACATAACATCACAGCATAGCAAATAAACATGGAGGAATTAAAATCTTCCTGAAAGGAGTTGTGCATTGAATTCCTGGGTTACACTGTTTGGACAATGAATGCAGATAGTTGCTGTTTGAGCATATTGTGTCAATTTTTCTTGTTGTTTTTCTGGTGCTGTGAGGACATTTTGTAATCCTTCAATTGATGTCATGAAGCAAGTTTTCTCCCCCATTTCTGAGTCATTTTTCTGATCATACCAGACATGATCAAGTAATTTACAGTTAGTTTTAAAAAAAATGTGCTAAGTTTGTAAATTATTGTTTCATACATGAAACTAATGTGTGGGAAAAAAAGCCTAAAATTGACTACAAATATTGCAACAAAGAGAAAGCATGACCATGACCATTATGAGTGTTTTAATAGTAATAATAATTAGACCTTCACTTGAGGTGATCCGCTTTGTATCCAGTCACCACTCATCAAAGTTTAGAGAAATAAAACAATTCATGCATATGATGCAACGATATACAAAGATGATATAATGTATAATAAACGGTATAACTGATGAGACTTACAGAGATGGCATCGTCTTTCACTTCTGTTCCATCATTGTAACCTTGACATCAGCAATGCTGAAAGGACACATTATCTTGTCATCATAAGCAGAAAGTGATAGCTCATCATTCCCAAACCTACAGGGACTATTTTCATCAACATGCTTTGAGTTTGAAATTTGAGCACAACTAAACTATTGTTTGCTGTTTCATGCAAGTACAGTTTAAAATCCACTAAATGAGAAAATAATATGTTTTTACTTGATATGCATTGTGCATGTGGATTTTAGCAGGCCTTTTACATCTCTGCCTCTGAGGTTTCCAGTCCAACATCTGGTAACCAGGAAGGAATATGTAATTTCCAAAAGTTTAGGAAGTTCACAAACCAACTTTCACTTGGTGTAATGATCTAAGTTGTAAAGATCACTTATAGCTACAACTCTTACTACAGTGATATTTATTTTGAATCAGGGCAAATCAACAGTACCGACCAGTGCAACAGGGCATGTAGAGGCATGTTTCTCACAGGCAGTTTGACCAAGTTTGTCTCAATATATACACAGATGGACATTTGAAGGTCTACTTATCCAGAATTAACTAGTAATGAAGTTGAGCAAACACCAAGTAACATCGATCCATTACTTTGTACAGATTAGCCAGTCTTTAAACCAGCCAAGGTTAAGTACAGTTTGAATAGAAAATCAGTAACATTGTAATACGATTGTCTGCAAATATCTTCAGTTGAATTTTATCTTAATTAGTTATCATTGTTAAAGTGATGCGAACACTTGAACAGAAGCAAGTGAGCTTAACAACACATGTCCAAATTAGATGTAAACAGTGTTCCAATAATCAATTAAAACCAACATTTTGAACCATTGCACATTAATTCAGCCTTTATTGGGGACATTTATTAAATCTATGATACAGCTCTGTCACCGTGCCATTTAACAGATACATCTGAACTGCCTGGCCCTGGCGACGTCGCCATAGCTAGCTAGCATCAGCTCGGTTCACTAAAAGTTAGCTAATGGCTATGCTAGGTTCTTTTTTCGATTGATACGAGAAGTACAACAAACATCCGCTGTAAAAAAAACTTACCTTTTTGGGAAAACATATTTTGTTGAATTTGGATGGACATCATTCCAGGAATGCCAGCATAAATTAAGTACTTAAATAAGTTAGCTAAAACACGTCCATAAACGAACTGAAGCAAACTCGTCGCGTTAACTCAGATTGCTAGCTTACTAGCGGGTTGCTTATAAAAAAAAACTTCCACATCAATGTCGAATTTTATTCCGCGTTTACGAAACAAACGTCTTAAAAGCTAGCAGCCAAAGTTGGTTTCAGACTCAATCTTGAGTTGTGTTTGGTCTTTGAAATGAATGGAAAGACCGTCCGAACTAAAGCACCCTATTTCTTTGTGCTTCCCCCTTTTAGTCATTGAGTGTAGCTACATTATGGGCATTTTCCTGCATCACTTGCTCCCTCCCAATAAGCAGCCAACAGCTGATCTTCCTCTGAACGACGGTGTATCATCAAATTCTGTGACCCATCAGACTTTGTGCCCTGAAAAAGCATTTCCGTAAAGTTTTTGCAAGAGGTTTTATTTTCACAGTTTGTGATATTTATATGTTGTCAGACCTTTAAAACATATCAGTAACACATTACTTAGACAAAAACGCTTTGTTTACGAATTTATTGTCCCTTCACATATAATGACATCACATATATGATGAAAATAAATATGAGACAAGTTGGACAGAATATTTCTCAATGACAACAGGAGGACATTTCTCAGAATTTGGGTAACTGAAAATGATGTTACATTATCAGTGATTACACAACTTGTAACCAAGAAACATACTGCTGCTAAGACGAGACATTTCTTAACTATATTGTTATCATCCAGTATACTCGAGTGTGTGTTCTGTTGTTTCCAAAATGACAAATATACATATAAATGATGGTTCTGTTTGTACTTACTTTGTGTTTTACCTTAAATGTAGTTGCTGAACTGAAAGCCATATGAGGGTGACAATAGTACTTAGAGATACTCATTTTACTCTAAAAGTACAACAGCCCATTTGTTTAGACAATTTAAAAAAGTCTGATACAATCAGAAACCACACTGAAAACCCATGTTTTTAAAAAAATAAAACAACTCTTATAAACAAGTTTACAGCTCCCACACAAACTGGTATGAAATCTGTCCTTGCAGGGAATTTGTTAAAGCAAGATTTAAATTTAATGGATAAATAAATATAAATGTAAAGTCAACAGAGTCCCTGTTTGACACACGAGGGAATCTGGTGTTTATGGAAATCCCTGCGTGGGTGGCTGTTGTCCAAATCCAAGAAGGCAACAACCATTTATGTATGAGGCTCATCTCATAACCATACACTGTATGCTCAAAACCCAGTTAAATAATCTGCCAAGTGGTATACATTTCATGTGAAATAAAAATAATTTAAGGAGCAAGAATCATAAGTCTTAATTCCTTTTATGTTTTTTTTTGTAATTTCTTTAAGTAGTGTTATGGAATAATTCTTCAGATGTATTATTTTGCAACCAAACAAATATTGACTATATACACAAAATAATAAGAAAGAATGACTTTATTGTCAAATTCTTGTCACTTTTCTTGTCATAAAAATAAAATTAAATCATCTTTGAAGAAAGGGAAAATGATCGCAGAGACAGGATATTACATTTCTTCATAGGCTTCTTTAACTAAAGAGGCCTAAATAAATATACACATATTCCAGTCTCTAGGGAAATATTTGAACATTTGAAACAGGGATTATCTTATTTTACTAAGCCTATTATGTACGGCCTCTTTAAGATTTTGTGTATTGGTTCTTGGACGTGACGTCATCAACAGGCGACAATTGTGCTGCAGAATATCTAACAAGTCACATCTTCAGGTACAGCTGGTAGGTCACGTTTCGAGTTATATTTTAAGTAAGTTACAAGCAACGAGTCCAGGTCAATAATGTGAATATACATTGTATTGCACTTATTGATTTATATTTGTCTCACTGTCTGACTTACAGACACTTAGGCTTCCTGAGATACTTCACTTTGTGTCAGTAATATTCCCTCATTTCTTCCATTTGAGGAAACAAGGAGTACAGAAAAAAAGAGTACAGGTATACCCATTTCCCGCATTTTCTATCAGCTGAACATATTTTGGTAGTAAACCCAAGATAACTGAGTCGGTCATGTAACAGTTAAGTAATCAAACTAGCGGTGGTATTAGCGGCATCTAGTGGTAAATGATGGGAACACTCGAAGTTGCACATAAAGCAACTGACCCAAGAAATGTAGTTATATTGATTTATTATTTGGGTAGTTGTAGATTTGGGAGTAAGAGCTTTCCAGATTAATAAAAGAGCTTTCCAGAAAAATCTAACCAAAGGTAAAAAAAAATATAAATAAAAGAGCAATGATATGGTGGATAAATTGATAATCAATATAAGGATTGTATTCCTCAGCATATACTCCAAAAGTCTGGTGATTTCATCATCATATTATTAAATAAAGTAAAAATAGATAATGTACATAACACTTCAATGTTCTTTGCATTAAACATACATTAAAAGCATGGCAATGACGTTAGTGACAGTGTTTTGACTAGATGAACATTTTCACCAATATCTTTTCAGGGAAGGTTTAATTTATTTAATAAAGACAAGGTAAAAAAATATGTATGTTTTTCCTCTCTTCTTCTTTATTGGTATGATAGTAGAGATAAACATAAGAAAATGAAATGTAAAAACTAGATTAGCAACATGATGATACTTAATAAATACCTAAATGTCATGGTTATCTATGCCAAAATACTTCACGGTGCTGATAATGCGCTTACAGAACATAGATGTATTGTACAACTTGACTGGTCATGTTTTTACTTTCCACAACCTGATTTCCCATATTGTGCAGGTGTCTGGTGTTTTATCAGATTTTAAGTCCTGATGATGGCTTCTACTCGCAGTAAGGTGTTGTCTTTGTACATGCGTGCGTTTCGCATCGCCCGGACCTGGCAGGCACAGAGTGCTGTTAAAAGTGACACAGAGACCGAGAGAAAGTACATTGTGCAAGAGGCCCGCACTCTGTTCAGACACAATCAACAGGTGCTAAGACTGATACTGTGCTTAATGGTTAGAAAACTGTTTATGGCTAGATTTAAGCATAAATTTGTTCTGTTTGTGTTTCTTTTTTTCAGCTTACAGATCAAGTATCAATAAAGACGTGCATAGAAGAATGTGAAGCAAGGATAGAAATAGGTATGTATCAGGAGATTTTTCAAGATTGCCAATTTTAATATGTCCTGGTAAGATACCAAAATAACACTTTAAATACAACCATGGATTGCTTTTCATAATGTTTTGCACGTTTTTACTAAGTCTATTAACATTCTGGTTAGCTTTAAGAGGCTTCTGTCTTATACAACTCATAATAATAATAATAAATAATAATTTGATTTATATTGTGTTTTATTGCTAACAGCACTAACAGCACTTAGATCTGATCCATCATTAATTAACTCCTTAGTCACTCTTGGTGATGATAAGCTACCTGTGTAGCAGCAGCTGCAGTGGAGTGGACTGATGGAAATATGGCCAACGATCTCTATAACCACCACCATAACATATCTTTTCTTACTCGACGACCCGTAATACACAGAGTTAACACTGAGGACACAACTGCAGATGGCTGGAGTGAGATTTACTGTATGTACAGCTCTCTGAAAGCTAAGCTCAGACTAATCTCTGGTCCATAATGGCAAGTTTGAACTTAACTTGATTCTAGCTGGACACTCTAAGCAAAACTGCTGAGTGTTTCAGTTTGTGCAAACAGAGAAATGACCTAGAAACAGACCTAATGACCTGTTTCTCACTAAGTACATTAAACAACTAAGACCTCAGAAATCGGAGTTGCATTTTGTGCAGAGATTTAAAGATTTTTCTATTGTGTCCCTTTAACAGTAAGTCATTATTAATTTACTATTATTATAAGAAAAATGATAGTTTTGCAACATAGTTAATGTTCTTTTTTAATAAGGACCAGGCTCCCATGCAGTAATACAGACTATGTTAGCTACACTCTGTTTCTGTTAAGACTCAGAAAAAAGTACAGATTGGTGTTTGAAAGTCCACATAAACACTGACATAAATCCTTTGTTTTATTTTTTGGCAGGTCTACATTACAGAAATCCTTATCCAAGAGCCGTAAGTAATAACCAAATATTACACAGGAAACGTTTAGTGTGTGAGTTATGATGTTGAGAAAGCTGATCTAATTAACGTCCTTTGCTTTCTCTCAATTTTCCTGTAGACCTACCTACCACCGCTGGGACTGGCTACTCAGAAGGGCAGGAAGCTGCGAGCACAGCAGCGCCTCAGGAAGCAGGCCAAGCCAATTTACTTACAGTCACATGATGAGACCTGATGGCTGATATCCCTGATCCTCATCCAGAGTTCAGGTTACCAAGGACAAGAGAGTGGACTTCAATCAGCAAGTGATATTGGCAGCTGAGTCTCTGCAAACACTCCCTGGTGCAAAAAAAGTCATTTTAAGGATAAAAGCCACTTTCATCGTGCACTTTGAAGTGTTCATGACGGGTGTCATAATGTTTTTAGATCAGGAGCATTGCCGCTGTGAAATGACACAATTTCTATTTTTATTTATCATTGTATCTAAAACTGCTCTTTCAGTAATAAAGTGTCTTTATGTGAAAATGAACAAAACGCTCCATATGTGATTTCCATATTTCTGTCAACAGGCTGCACAAGCATATGACTGACACTCGCATCACAAACAGGAAATGATAGTTGAATTTAGGTTAGACTGTTTTCAGACAGTTGACAGCTGTTTGGTGCTTCAGCTGCTTTAGTGCATGTTGCTTTTCTCTCTTAAAGGTGTCATTAAGACTAAAGAAATGATTTATTTCAACATTTTTATTTCCATTTAAAAAGAACGCACATACACATAGACAATTGAAATAAACAAAAACTAAACAAAAAAGGCAAAAACTAAGCAACTCCAAAAAACAAAGGAATAAATTAAACTAGGAAAACATTAAGTAAATGTGGGATCATATTCAATGCAAATTAAAAACATATTGATTCTCAAAACAGGCTGTAGCAGAAACACATAAAAAAACCCATAGTAAACCAGACATGATTTACCCGTTGACATGCTGTTGTACATTACAAAGAAGCCATACCCTGATGGGAAGCTATCCAATAATGTATTAAAGAGATAATGGGATTATACCACAATGCACTCTTAGCAGCAGTGAAACCTGTAAACATAATGTGCATTGATTTAAATGAAGAGAAAGCAGATAAAAGCAAGGATTAAGTTCTTTTATCATCCCTAACAGCTCATTGCCGTGTGTCCAGCATCGGACCCTGACTAGAGAACTATTCTTTAGTATCTATGATATTCCCACACTAGTCATCTTTGCAAATGCAATAAAAGCATGAAGCACCTGTTTGCTCTAAACAGGAAAGATAACAGCTAGAAAGTTGTCACTGCAGTGACTGGAGTAGTTGTTACGACTCTTCTGATCATATTGGCATCAGATGAGGTTTGACCTAGAATTTCACATTGTGGTAAAATTTCTTTAAACTCCAGACTAAAAGGGATTTGGTATACAAAGATGACAAAACTGCAGAAAGATGGGCAAAAAAACTGTTTTAGTTCAGCCTATTCTGATCATTCACACCTGTGTTGCCCTCAACATCGAGGTTACCGTACATGCTTACAGGCGCATGCACCAAAGCAGACATGTGCAATCAGATTCTTTTCTCCGGTTTGTGATAAAAGTGTGTTTGTTCACTGGCCAGTTTATTAGGTACGTCTTGCTAGTTTTAAATTGGATCTGCCTCAGTTCTTCCTGATATACTGTAGATTCCTCAGATGTTTTGCCTCATACTGACATGATAGCATCACACACTCACTGCAGCTTTGTCAGTTGAACATCAATGATTAAAATCACCCATTCCACCACATCCTAAAGGTGCCCTATTGAATTGAGATCAGATGTTGTTGAAGAAATCAGTTTAAGATGATTTGTGCTTTGGGACATGGTGCATTATCCTGCTGGAAGTCGCATTCAGATGATGCTACACAGTGGTCATAAAGGGATGGACATGGTCAGCAATAATACTCTGTTAGCCTCCAGTGTTTCAGCAATACTTAGCTGGTGCTAAGGGAACCAAAGGGGGCTAAGAAAATATCCCATCCGCATAGCCTGAGCTATTAATACAAGGCAGAATGGAGCAATGCTTTCATGTTGTTTCAGTCAAATTCAGACCATGAAATCTGAATGTTGCTGCTCAAATGAAGACTCAGACCAGATAATGTTTTCTCAACTTTTATTATGAGCCTGTGTGAAGTGTAGCTTTAGTCTAAACAGACAGGAGTGATGGGTTGTGTGGTCTTCTACTCCTGCTGCCCATCTGTTGCAAGGCTGACCGTGCTGTGTTCAGAGATGGTATTCTACATACCTATTTTGTATACTCTCCAACCAGTCTACCAGTCTCTCATATCTGACATTTACAAGACATTTTTAAACAGACATCTGCAGCTCACAGGATATTTTCTCATTTTGGACCTTCAGTAAATTATCTTGACTATATCCACATATCGATTTGCCTCCATGTGATAGGTTGATGAGGTAATTGTGTCAAGCAAAACAAGGTAAACAAAGTGGCCGCAAATGAATGTATGATTTTCTTTTTAAAAACTCAAAACGCATTTCTTCCTCTACTTGTATCCATGAATAGATGCAGACACCCCCCCTAATTAGTCTTTCTCAGAAAGAAAATCAGCATACAACGGGATGATGATGATAACAGAAGCAAAGAAGCAACACAGAAGAAGCAGAATAAAAGTAAATAACAAATGCATAACAGATGGGGCAAAAAGCACATAAGGGAGAAACAACCAGTAGGAAAAAGTTCCTACTGTAAACATCTTGTGTGAAAATGGAGGATGGTAAGTTGTTTCTTTTTATTGTGCACAGTTCAGAAGCTTAAAGTAGTCCACAAATCAGTCTAGTGCTAAAAACATTAGCAAGGCCTTGCACAGCAATTATGCATGGTGACGCACAGCTGAATGTATTTATAGGAATCACAATTAAATAAGAGTATATTAGGAAAACCTAATTGTTGTTCCTTTCCTCTTTACCATATTGGGTTAAATTGTTCCAAGAATCTGTGTCGATGCCTGAAAAACCCATCAGGTGTGCACATCATCAGTGCACTGTCTTCCTAATGAATACAAATGCTTGTGTGCAGCGGAAGGATGCATACACTTTTAATGTATCTGAATCATTTAGACATATGGCTCCTTGAATGGAGTTGTTTTTAGAAGAAAATCATACAGTTAACAGCTGTACAGTTAACTGTGCTGAAGTTTCTATTAATAACAGATGATTTTTATGAGACATTACTAAAGATGAAAGTTGTGAAGGTATGAGTAAAGGTACATAATCCAAATTAAAGCACACTTTTTATAGCTCAGAAGTTCTTCATCCATTATTGTTATTTTTTAAAACCAGATGGTGGAGCAGAAGAAGGTAATGAAATATAAAATACGAGCGACAGGAAGTTAATGAGGGGAAAGTAGGAAAGTCCCAGACTTCCCACCTCTGTACTGAGAGGTCCTACTGAGAAGCTGCATCTCTCGACCTGCTCCATACTACAAAGCTCTGCCTCAGCTGCTCTTCAGCATAATGATGAGGATTGAGTTCAGACTGGCTGAAGCGTTTTCCTCAGACAATTCATCCTCTAAAAAACTAACTTCAGCTTTAAAGGATCTAAGTGGGGAGAACCACATTAGCTCGTTCAGTATTTGTGAATTATTTTTATTATTGGTTTGTTTCTCATTTTTGTTAGAAATGTAAAGAAATAAAAACAAAAGCAGCAAAAAAAGGAAGATATATTAAAACATGTTATTCTGCTCATCTGGATCCATATACTTGTTAAAACAAACAAAAAAAACTCAGCATAAATTACTTTTTAGATGCGTAAGATTACCACTTTATGCATTTTAAGGATAGCACTCAGTGTGCATTCACTCCTGAACAATTGTCATCATCACATTTTACAATGGAAGGCTGTTTAACCATTCAGTAAGTCTGTAACCATATAATGGGAGGTTTGCTTTGATGTTTCTTTTTGTCCACCTCCATTTTTCCTCAGTATTAATTCATGTAGGGTGAAAGAGCGGCTCGGTCGGTCCATTAAAATTGATTACCAACCATTTATTCCTGCTGCTATAATAAAGTGAATAGTTTAAAAATGCTCTTATTTTACATTAATGCATTTTCTTTTCACCGCCGGTCATGCTCTTATTTCCTATGCTACATTTAATTTTATGTGGCATTCACTGATGGCCAGCAGCATCACACGGAGGACAAGCAGGGAGAATAATAAGCTGTGTTTATACTGAATGGATGTTGACTACTGCTGAAACAGTTCCCATCTGCTTTAAAATATCCAACAGGGAACATTTTCTTTGCAGAATTTACATAAAAACGTGCAATAATCAACAAGGGTAAACTTGTAGAAATGAACGAGACAACAAAAAGAAAAGAGAAGCATGTGTATGCGTGATAGGCCTCTGCTTCAGTAATGTGTGACATTTTAGGGAAATGGTCACAACACAAAAGTACTTGAAAAGTCCTCTGTAGCTGGTGTATTCAGTGGGGAATGAAGTACATTTTATGTTCTGCTCCACTTTCCAGCAGTAAGTGGGAAATCAGAAATGTGGCTCAGCAAATGCAACCCTAGATAATCTCACTGGGACGAGCATCCATAGTTCAGTATTGTTCTCTGCTTGCACAATACAATGCTGTCTATTGTTGAGTTGTGACAATCCTAAACAACTTTATCAGATCATTTCCAACTTCACACTCACGATTGGGTCACCTTGACAAAAACTTTGGCATTCTTGTGCTTCTTCAGGATATTTCTTTGGTACCAGTACTTACCCTCCACATAGCCACATGATGGAGCCAACAGAATATCACAGTCAAGGGAGTAAGGGTGTGTGCTGATTGGTGATGTCAGTATGGTGGCTGACACACAAACGGCTACCACCTCAGGCGTCCAGAACGTAGTGTCTTTAAAAGTGAGCAGAGTCCTGGTCATGTTAAATGGCCTTGGTTTAAATGTGGAGTTAATGTGTCCTACATAGACAGCGGTGTCCTTACACTGCAGGGGACAGAGAGAGAGGCAAGTATATGTTTCAGTTGCAGATCTACGGGACTGTGACGCACATAGAATATAAGGTTTGTAATGAAACCCTTAAGGGAGACCGACTGTAAAGCAATCTCCTGGACGATAAGAGGTCAGACAAGGAAACTGTGGGAAGACGAGCCTGTAACAACATCAGAAGGAGCCAAACCTATAAATCAAATTCAAGACATGCATGCCTGACTCTATAAAACTTAGTTTGAAATTTTTGAGAATAGCTGTGTATGCAGAGGACCTCATCACCCTCACCCCAAAAAGTAAGGAAACAATTAGCTCTAACACTGGGGAACCTAAGATTTAACACTGCTATGAAAATGCTGAAATCAATCAGCTGACCTACTCTTCATCCACTAGGGGTCACACCACGCTTAGTGTTGAAGCCGTGTGCAGTTAAGTAAGGTTCAGAAATGATCACCCTGACTGAGTTTGACCAGAGTGGATCACAGCCACAGCTGCATACAGGCAAAATTAGTCAGACATTAGTAAGACACATCTGCCACTCAGTCCTAAATACAACCCTGGAAAACGATTGGATCCCAAATATGCATTCAAATTTGTGAATGCATATTTCACAGCATTTAGTGAACTAAATCACCATAACATGAGGTCCAGGAGGAGTTGTGAATGTGCACATCAAATATGACTTGCTGTGACGTCATTTACATGTCCCAAGGTGCATGGGTGCATAGCTGTGTTAAAATACAGGAGCACGCCCTCTGGGATGCAGGTGTGTACCTAATATGCACGTCATATGAGCGTGCACGTATGTGTGAGCACTGATCATACTACTTCTGTCCAAAATGATGCAAACATTTGTTATATGTGGTGGTAAGTTTTTAAAGATGAGCCAGCTGTTGTTGGTATTACAGGCCAGCTGAGATTTAACAAGAGCCTTCAATGTCTTCCTCATTATAGAGGAAATTACTTAGAGGGAGATTAATGTTTTCTGTGTTTAGGCTACTCCTTCTGTGACATCCCTCTTAGATACCCACCTACCAACTGGTCAGAAAAAAGTCAAATGAGCTCATTAGAAATAATACATACTGCTGCATTTAGTGGATAATAAAACAAGCTCCTTAGATAGGTGTCACTTGCACATAGGAACATGAAGCTCTGTTGCCAGCTTCTACTGATTTGATGTAATTATTGAATATTTTTGTGTGTGTTATCAGAGATGTATTCATATCATCATTGAGAAACAGCCTCAGTGATGCATGTTATGTGGGAATTATCTGTAACAGTGTACAACAAAACTTTCCTAGTTTCTCAGTAAAGATGAGAAACTAATGAGAAACAAGTCTAGTCTAGTTGTTTATTAATGAATAACTAAGCTTTATATTCCAGTGATATTCGATAAACTGTCTAATGATCAGTTAATGATTATTAGATGGTTGGTTGATCATAAAACAACAAGAAACCATCTCTGCAGTGCCACAGCTTCATACAAAAAAAGAGAAAAAATTGAGAAGTTAATGTAATTAATAAGGCTTAACAGCTTTGTGAATAAACTTGACGGCTTGTGTATTGCATTGACGTACAATAAGAGAATCATGAACAAGAAAAAGATCAGCTTCTAAAAAGAACAATAAGAAAATATGATGGGACATGTCTGTCACTGCATGTAATGGTCAAGTAAAAGTAATGATGGTAGGTAATAGTTGTTTTGCCAAAGAAAGCTGGGCTCACCTGAAGTAGTTTGCAGAGTTTCCTGGTTTATAGCAGAAGAATGGATAATAGTTCTGACACTGACCCTGTGCAACCAATAAAATCATGACTTTCTTTGTATGTTTCTTGGTATGCTTCAGGGTCAATATAT
>JBAMHV010000023.1:12912003-12922236 GCA_037177535.1 Pseudomugil gertrudae
GGTATGGAAAATATATATACTCTATATACTGTATATATGTATATATATATATATATATATATATATATTTTATTTATTATTTTTTTTAAAGGCATTTCTAACATTCAAGAATATGTACAATTACTAGGAATTTCCTCATTTTCTGTTGGTATGTAAGCTAAAAAAATCCTCTGTGACCCATTTTTCCTGTGATGTCACACACTGGAAACTGGATCATAAAGGCAAAACATAGCTCTTATTCAAACCTGTCTGTTGTAAATATAGATATTTAAAGTCACCTGAGAGTAGTGTCATTATAGAAATGATAAATAAGCTTCAGTGCAAGAAGAATACAACAGCTCCACAAGGAGGAGAGTGATCCATCATGCAGCCCCTTTAAGCCCTTCACTCGGTGTGCATTATTTAGGGTTTCAGAAAGACCCTGGAGGAAATATGATGCAAGAAACAGTGTGAACAGGAAAAAAGAAAAACAAAAAAGGGAAACAGATAGGGTAAAGAATAATGCAGGAGCTGAATATCTAATGTTGTATTTAATGAGCTGGAAGAAGGTAATTAGATGCTTGTAATTGGGGACATCTGTCTCCTTGTCTACCTGGTCAACCGGCTGCTTTGATGTAGGTCACCTTATCAGCTGTCCTAGCAACACTTGAACTGTCATTAAATAAATATCAAGCTTGTTTTCACTTTACAATACGGGTAAAAGACAGATGACAAGGCAAAGAACAGCGCCATCATAAGGCAGGTCATTGCTAAATGGGATTATTATGAACCAGACCCAACAGACATACCGCCCCGAAGAGAATAACTTTTTTTTTCTCTGCATAACAATACGGCTACATCCTTCATTGCTTTTCAAGCTTTCTAATGTAAAATGCAAAAAAAATGAAAACCTGAGACGAGCTCTAGATTTAAACAGCAGTGAGAGGATTAGACTTCTTATAAACACGTTTATTATACAATATTGTTAATTATGTCTGTATAATTTCCTCGGAGGAAATGGAATGGAGGATGCACACCTCATGGCTGTCTTTACAGGACATCTGTAGTTTTCATCGTACAATCTGCATAAGTCAAATTAGCAATGTGGGATGTAAGCCATAAAAGAGGTGCGTTTCACAAAAAGTAAGCAGAAGCTTATGAACAGAACTTTTTTATTATTTTACAGTCTTTGCAACGCCTATTTATTAATGAAAAGGGCAAAACAACCAAACCAATCACACATATATTTTCATTAGAAGTATATAATATGTGGCGTAATATAACAAAAAGAAAGAAGAAGAAAGAGAGGATGAGATGTTCTTTCATGACTAAGCTCATAATTGCTCTTTCATGTTGCCACAGACTTTTGTCTCATCTCCAGCTCTCTTGTTCACTCCCATCCCACTCACTCTTTATCTTCACTTGCCTTTTGTTTGGACTATATGTTTCACTTTGTCTCAGCTCACACAGTAGCTACTCTGCGCTTGGGGGTGGGGGGGGGGCGACTGAGCTGCGTGTGGGTTGACTTGAGGGAAGCTGCAGCAGTCTTCCAGGATGCCTGCAGGTTGGGGAATGCAGACGGTGCATATACATGCTTGGCTAAGCTGTGTCTACTAGGACGCAGCATGGAAAGTGCATGAATGCTATGCGACTGTATGACAGAGTCAAGGGGAGGTCAGAGGCGACTCTGTGATGATATGATGAAAATAATTCAAAACATAGGGTGTTTTCTAGCTCTTATAATCACCTTTGCACCAGAGAAAGAGTGTGTATGTCTTTGTTTGTGACAGTGCTTCATAGTCTTGCAGAGTCACGTTAGCCGGTTGTGTGCAGAGGTGTTTAACAATGACTGTAGGTGCTGAGGTCTAGCTCTAGTGTTAGGGCACAAGGTTCCTGAGTAACTTGAAGAAGCTATCAAATATTTAACTGGCTTTCTTTTCATGATCATGGCATGTAAACAAACATATTATCTGTGTGAATGACACACAATCTTTTGGCCTGGCATGCGAGTGAAAGCCTAGACAGCTCTATAGTGTTAAAAGGAGAAAAGGGTCACAGAGCAGGATTAATCATCAAATTAATTTCCGTTAAATTTGATAGGATTATTCAGAAGATTATGCATAGATTACATGCACTGTTTGGTTTTTGTAAAATCATTTTAACTAATACGTGTGAACATGTAATTAGTTTCCTCTCTGAAAAATGGGCCCTCATTTCTCTGGTCCATTGCTTAATTCTGACTCACTCACTGTGATGCTTAGCATAAGGAGCCTCTTAATACTGGGCAGATGTACTGTATCATCATTTAAAATTAAATAAATTGATCAAACACAATAACTGTTCCTTTTAATTGAGTTGATACTTGAAGGTGAATGGAAAACTCATTAAAGGGGAGCAGATGAATAATGAAAGAGGGCATGTTGGACTAGCTTAGTTTACATCTTCACTTGCTGCAGTGCTGTTGTGACTCCCGGGCCTGGTGTGTTTGTGCAGGTTTAGAGCAGATGAGGTGCTCAGACACAATGCCGGGGGCAGAAGAAGCAAGCTAGCAGGGCAGAAAGCCAGGTTCTCTCAGCACTGGGGGATTGAAAGTGAGGAGACAGCTTTGCTGAAAGGCCCAGCTAGCACCAGCCTCATCATGCAAAAATGGAAAAAGGTTCACCAGCCAGGCAACAAGCAGCAGGGAAGTAGCCATGACCACTGGCAGCCACAAGAGGAAATATAACCTTCCTCTTTTTCAGTGTAATTGGTGGAAAAGAACGTGGGTGGGTATTGCATCAGTTGCAATATGATAGGGTGTCTGATTATTCATGATTAATGGGGATATTGATTGTGTTACATGTTGCACAATTATAGTTTTATTCAGCTAGATCAGAGTCTCTTTAATTGCACTTAGGAAAAGGAAAATGAGCTGATCCCCTGGATCCTATTCTAAAAACCGTGGCAGCACTGTGAATTATTTTTTAAAAAATACCATAAATAAAACTTGGAGTATTGTTTGTTGGGTCATCAACAGTTCTCAGGAGGTTTACCTCACAGATATACATAAAGTATGTAGAGTAAAATATATAATAAATCTATGGCTATTTACAATACCAGGTGAAATATTTGGACTCCTATTTACATTGAACTCAGAGGATTGTTGAGGGTATTCTTTAATAAAACTCTTGATGAGAAGATCACTCACATTTATGCAGCATGACAGAGTTAGATAAATGAATTATTATGATGATATAGGTATGCACGAAACATTGTTATTAATCTGCAGGATTATTGCAGCCCTACTAGTAATAGCTGCTAAAATAGCCCAAGTTAGCAGTCTAGCTTGTCAAATCCTCTAGAAATTTAAGTCATCCACAAGTTCGATACAATAGCTTTATTTTGGAAATGTTTGTGTAAATCTATTCTACAAAAAAGTAGCTGTTGTTATTACAAACAACCCTTGCAAAAGGTCCTCTAGTGTACAGGCATGTGGTTTTAGCAAGAAATAGATGTGTTCAAATGAAAGACGGATGGAAGACACTTTGATGATGATCTTGAGCCATCAAATCCAAATTAGAGTGAATTGTGATTGAATGTGCTGAACTCAACTCAAATCTGCAGCTGTGTGGTGAAAGTGACAAATGATGCTGCTTGTAGGTGGCTGCAAGTGCTGGGTTTCAGGTGACCAGTGTTGCAAGGTCAAAGTGGTAACCAGAGCTGGAATCTCCTTAAAAGTACACATTGCTGTGATCCACATAGTGTGAAACAAAAAGAAAATCCTAATGCAAGATAGCCACATACATGAAAACAGTCATGTTAGATTACTGAAAGCCTGCATTATTAGATACACACACACATAAATGCATGTTCAGAGCTAGTGCACCTCCTAATCAGCTTTATCCTACAAGGTGTTAGGTAGTAGAGGGAAGTGAAAATTAATAATCACAGGTCTTAAAGTGAGATGTTCATCACATCCTTTACATATGCCTTGTTATGAGGGACAAAACACTGATGTACTCCTGTAACTCTAGACTATAACTACTGTCTGTGTATAAATCAATACGCTAAAGCACTTTGACACAGCTGATTCAGATTTTACTGGGAATGTTTATAGGATTAAGAAAACTGGCAAAAAGATCAAACTGCAGCTTAAAACACAAATGGTGGCTTAACAACTTAACTTTGGGGAGTTAATGTGATGGATTTCTATAGAAATATGGTGACATTTTAGGAAAAGAGCGATGACATCATCTTTCATTAGACTTTACAAGTCTTATATTAACAATACCTCCGAATAAATCCAAGTAAGAAGAAGAAATTAATTATTACCTTAACATAAACATTGCTTGTGGCTGATCAGTTCAATTTTTAATCTTAAAATGAACAAAATCCTTTTAATTTGCCACCTCTGTTTTTGTGTCTACTTAGAAAAGAAATGGAACTCTCATGTGTTGTTCGTCACTCATGGATTAACTCATTTTAAACTGAGAAGAGGGCAACGGGTGCAAACTCACTGCGGGAAGCTGAGGTGAGGTTCAGCATGGGTTTGTTCTGCAGCACTGATGTCAGTGCAGCATCTAACCTGGTCAGAAAACAATGCTTTCAGAGTGGCAGATGATTCATTTCGAGTGGCATTACAAAGCACTGAGAGCGCAGACAAAGAGAGCGTGGTTGAGAAAACACTCAGCATGAGTAGGAAGAACAATTCACAGTTCCGCATTTACATCAGAAATCAGGTTCATCTTTACAGCGATCATGTTGTTATATGTACATTATGATCCTAAACAACTAGATTATCTATTTTTATGCTCTGTTGTTACCTCTATTTTGTGTTGTCTTTTATCTTTTTCTTACTTTTGTTCCTTTCTAATATATTTTAAATGTACGTCTTTATATTTTACTTGGATACATGTGTTTTCTTTCCTTTTATTTAAACCAGTTTTGTTTCTCATCTTCTGTTGTGATAAATTTCATTTATCAGCTTTGGAGTTGTCCATTTAGGTCAATATTGCTACTACTATAATAAAAGTGTCACATGTGAATCTTTGGTCAGAACCCTTTGTATGTTTTCAGCACAGAGTGCTGTACCGGCAGGTGTAGCTGCAAGATCTACTCGAGTATCCAGGTCTGCTCGGTCTGCGCCTGCTGATGACGTAACACCACATTATGTGAAAAACCTGAATGGAATAAAATGCTCAGTCTCATATTTATTAATGAATATTTTACAATTTATTTCACATTTTATTAGTCAACCTAAACGTATTTTCCTCATACCAATTAAGCATCTTTGAATCTAAAGATGTGTTGATTCTTTTGTGCCTAAAACATCCAACAATTATTGATGCCTTCCAAATGTAGGCCTTTCTGTTCTCAGGATGTTTAGAGGTGATGTCATGCTTTGGTCAGTCCCTTTCTTTAGGTAATGATGGAATCGTCGGTCTTTCCTATGAAGAACAGTTCCACTCTGCAGAAAAACTACTTTGTAATTTGTTCAGACCAACCTATAGACTGTATAAACCAACCACAATCATTCATCCGGCCTATCAAATAGTGTGACATCATCGACAGACACAGCACTGGTACCTACACTGGATCTTCAGCATGCAGTTACAGCTTTATCCTTAACCAGAAGGACAGTACTTTATCATCTGTCAAAAACACTGAAGATAGTTAGGCATGTTTGATATTTACTTTTGTACTGATAACCTGATTTTGTCCATCTCTTAATTTCTAATACTGATATCAACCGATACAGATAATCTTTGACTTGCACCCAGAAAACAAAGAAAAACAAAATAATTTCAGATAACTAAAGGCATAATCTCTGCTTTGCAGCAAATTTGATGTCTGCACACACTGAAATAGACCCAAAACACAGATGAGTCCACTTTCAAACTCCTTATGCTGCCAATGACGATGATGATAATAATGTCACAGTCACAGGATTTATTGCAAGTTATACCAAACAAACAGACACATCTGGAAACCTATACATGACACCTCTTATATTTTGTCATTTTGAATTAGAGGAGACTTTGTGGAAGAATTTGATGTATAACATGTGCATGTTGTGTAAAAATTCTCCTTAAAAAAGAAAAAAAAGTATAAGGATCATGTCCGACATGTTGCATTTTAATGCCAACGTTGGACAATAATATTGGTATGCCGATAATATCAGACATCTCAATAAAATATTGCTTGCAGGTTATTATCACACTCATTGCGTGCATCCATGTGGTGAGATGAATAACATATTGATGTAAAATATCATTATGTGTCCTCTAACCATGTCAGTATTGATGACTGGTTTAATAGAAATAGCTTTGAAAATGTGTTTTTGCTAAATATGTTTCTACTCTAGTTGGCTTATCTCAGACTCAGGTTGCCTATGAGGTTACCATGACCCTCAATCTACCAGTAAAGGCTAACATACAGTATGATGCTAATATTTATGCTAGCTAAAGTGATAATCAATGCCATATAATGCCAAAAGATGCCAAGACAAAGCGCACAAGGCACTAGACCTTGTGACCAGTGGAACCACACTGCATGTGAATCAGGGTGAAATTGTTGAAAGTGTTGCTTAGAAAAAAGTTGAAATAGTCTTTTTGACTTTAACTGGCTGACAGAATTACTAGGAAAGTTTATGGATTGGATGTTTGTCTGTGTGGGCAGGTCAGTCCTGTCACTTCATATCACTCTTAGACTGCCTCTTGGCTGTTTCAGAAGATGTGTCCTATTGAAGGTCAGTGCAATGTTTGCAAAGAGGGAAGATATTATATGTGACCAATATATGAAACAAATTCCCTAAAATCAAGCCAAACTTTAATAAAACATTTTCTGTATTTTATCTCAAAACAGTCTTTGTGGGTTATAGATTTTCACAAAGGCTTCTTTACACCGTTAATCACTCGAACCATTAATTAGATGTATTAATCAGGAATGGGAAGGGGTGAAACCTCCATTTATCAGCATAAAGTGTCACAGATTATCACGAAGCTTAGCTTCACAAATCCATTCCATGTGTGCAGGTCGGATGGACACCAGGCTGACCTATAAACTAAAAATACCACTGGCTGCAGTTAATTAATGAAGTAATAAGATTAGAAAGCTTGATTAGAGAGAAACAGACAGGAGATGGAGGAAAGGAGGACTGATCCTACCCGTCAGCTGTTAGCCAATTCAGATCCAGACACAGCTTTAATGGAATGTGTACTCCTTCATTAGAAAAGAAAGGAAAGTTGTCATGTTTAGTGAATCACTTAACAAAATAAGGACAAAGCAGCTGGGAAGGTTTTTTTTAGACATTTTTTGGATCAGAGTCACATTAAGGTGTCATTTCCATGGTGTCAGACAGATTCTGTCTGCAACAGCACCCAGCTTTACATGCATTTTAATGAGATGTCTGCTTGAAACCG
Source organism: Pseudomugil gertrudae (assembly GCA_037177535.1). Taxonomy (NCBI): domain Eukaryota; kingdom Metazoa; phylum Chordata; class Actinopteri; order Atheriniformes; family Pseudomugilidae; genus Pseudomugil; species Pseudomugil gertrudae. The sequence goes on from JBAMHV010000023.1 coordinate 12,919,383, forward strand.
TCTTCAGCCATTGGCTGAGAAAACCAGCATCCATAAAAAGACATGTCAAAGAGGCTGGTGGGAAATACTGGAGACATGCAATAAGAAGAAAATAAGAACACACACAAGAAAGACCTGTGAATGGTTACTAGTGCTTTAAAGTTAAAGCTGCTGAGGTGTTTCTTTTTTTACCTATCCATTTGGTTTTAATACTAAGATTAATTCTTTTCATGCTGATATTAAGACAAGCAGTGATTCATAGATAAAGCCAACTATCTGACCCAGTGGTTTGATTCAAGTAACTAAAGAGAAAGGAACACTACCATTGTGATCCTGCAAAATGAAAAAATTCCTGTAGTACTTTGGGACTCTCACTTCTTTGACAGCACTGTATTTTGCTAGACAGCCGCACGCTCAGCAGTACTGAGGTCTATAAAAGCACAGAGCACTTTATCATTCCTCAGGGAGAATGCAAAAACAAACACAAAGTGACACCCCATTTTGGTTTTCCAAAAAGGACGAAAGTGGGAATAAATTACATCAGTCTGACCCACTAAAATGAAGTTTCTCATCACCAGTTATCACACAGCTGGGTGTTCATTCAAACACCAGCTGACAACTGCAACACACTACTCAGAGCATATTCAGTTTGTCAGATTGTTGCTTACAGATGCATGTAACACTTAGTTTAATCTTCTTCAAAAGCAAGTAGCACGGAAATGTTTAAAGAGAGGCCTGACAGGACAGAACCCATTGTGAGAGCTGATAAAACTTTCAGATTTGACAGAGATCACCAAGCAAGTATGGATAATTACGAAATTTCTTAAAGGTTATGAAAAGAAAAAGTGAGAGAATGCACTCATCTTATTAGAGGTCCTAAACTGCCTGTGCACATGCTGCTCGCTATTGTGACCAAAAGTACCAGATGTGAAGTAGTAATTGCTTTGGCCGGAGCGCCACTTTGACATTGTATGTGTGATTAGAGCAGACGTCCTTACTCCTGCAGATCATCAAAACACAGCTCCAACTACTTAGGAGTTGATTAGATGTTCTCAGAGGAAAAGGCTGCCACGAGTACATGAGACCCAAAGATACAAATGAACCATAAATAATCTGCCTCTGGTTATTATGAAAGGAAATAATTTTGCAGGAGCCTTAAAAGGTCCCCAATTAAGACAGGTTGCAATCAAAGTTTATATGCACATTTTATAACTGACTTATTATTTTATGGTTAATGGGACTTATAAAACAAATTAACAGTCAGCTGTTGGGGATGTTGGGTGCACGAGTTAATGTCAGTCTCTCTTGGCTTTTTAGTGTGTAATGTAAAACCTGTGTGTAGTGTTAAACCCATCTACATTTTCTTTTCTTTCCTTTTGATTTTTTGGCTAGTTCGACACACTGATTTGGGGTGAAGACGTCAGAGAAAGTCGTCACAGGCAGAAGATGTACACTAACTAGAATGAACATGAGGTAGGCCTATGGGACAGACCATCCTCAGTTTACCTTAATATCAGTTTACCTTAATATCAGTAAAAAACTAAGGAGAATACTGATGGAGTAAAGACTGGCTGTATAAAGCTCTTTGTGATTTTTAAAGAATGATTCCTAAATGTTTTTTTATAATGTGTACAGAGTAACTAATTTGGATTAAACCTGTTTCTAATTGCATTAACATATAAAAGCATGTTTGCTTAGGCAGAAACTAACTAATGGTGGCGTAATTGCTACTATTTGTATTTTTTTTAATCAACAGTGTTTTATAGGTTCTCTTACAGAATAAAGTATGGAGTACTGCTCTCTGCATCGCAGAGGTCACGTCTTATTGTTCAGGACAGAAAGTTGAACAACTTATTAAGAACTATTTTCCCCTTGAATGTTTGAGGACACGGACACGAGGACACGGTAAATGTCATGGTGCTGCTGTGAGCTCAAATTACCTACAGTTTCCTTCACTTCCAACAAACTGTAACAAAACAGGAGCTAATAATAAAAAAAACATCACATTTTCCATAAAATATTTTTTCTTAAATTTAGACTTTATAATTTAGAGTGTGTTTTGGATCAAAGTGAAAAGTCCATAAAAAATCTTTCAAGACTTTTAAATACCAGACAAGCATCACATTGTTGTTATATATATTTTAACAAACATTTTTCATTTTATTGTATTACATAGTAACTTTTACTATTTAATCGAATGGGAACAATGTACTGCAAACACATTAAAGTCAGTGTATTTGCTAACATGAAACGTGTTATCTCCTGCTAGCCAAGGTAGCATTAGCCACATCACAAACTCTATACTAGCATTTTTATTTTTGAAAGATTAAATATTTACCATGTTTGATTATATGTCTGATAACTTAATCTATGATAAAACTTAATATTAAACTTAAGACTTTCTGCCCCAGTTATCCACCCATTTTTCCCCCAAACATTTTGTCCTTTTTGCCAAGAGAAGAAGCAACAGACATAAACCTCCAGCTGGCTGGAGGTCCATTGCAGTACTAACAGAGACAATGGAGACAACATAAGTTTTTAATATAGAAATTAGGCTAGAGAACCAGGCAAAACAACACCCAGGCACAAGGAGAACAAGAAATCTTCACACAAAATATCAGGCACTGGGAACCCTATTAGAAGGCAACAATACAAACCACTCTAAATACATCTTCTTGGACCAATCAGTTAACAATCTCCTATCTGGAGGCACAACATTGGATAATAGACATATAATAGAAACTATCTTTTTACCATTCCAAAAACTGACACGGCAAGTCACTTTTTAAGGCGATTAAATTATGGGGTGCCAAGTGTAAAAATTCAACATTAAATTTAGTGATAACATTTTATCATCATTTAGCTCACTTTTCTC
>JBAMHV010000023.1:12922336-12934062 GCA_037177535.1 Pseudomugil gertrudae
TGAGAAAAGTGAGCTAAATGATGATAAAATGTTATCACTAAATTTAATGTTGAATTTTTACACTTGGCACCCCATATTAAATAGCTGTCTGGAAAAGCAGCTTTCTACGCATTTTTAAGTGCAGAAGAAAATCCATCACAGACGTGTTTAAGTAGCCAAACTATTTACAAACAGAAGCAACAAAAAGGCATTTTATGTTCTCTGAAGGGTGCTACTCTCAGCTTTTCTCAACTGAAAAATCTCTCACTTGAGTACATTTAATTGCTCTTTCTCCTTGCTATACACATGTTAACTGCAGCTGATGTTTTAAATTCACACCCAGTCACTAAAGGTTTGAGTTAGGAAAGTAAGAGGAGGCCACTCTTTACGACCAAAATTACACTGTAATTTTGTTTAAAACAAAAAACTGTCTACAAATAGATGGGAAATAGGAAATGAATGACCACTACTGAGATGCCCAGTGGAGAGAAGAGTCCAGCGTGAATGTTAAGAAAAGGTTGCAGGTCCCGGGAGTGTCACTGCTCTGCTGATTCCCTGCCTTGGAGTCTCACTGTACGGGCCTTCACACTAAGTAAGACTGACAGTGCCATACACTGTCGCCTTTCTTTCCTGTTCCTCCAAAAAGGCCCCGCCCCTTAACTATGTCTGTTTGAACAAAATATTAAAGAGAACAGCGGGGGAAACAAGTCTAACAGAATATCAGTGGGAATGTAGTTTTTACATGACTAGGTTTAATCATTCTAACTTTGTTGTGAAATTCATCTGTACAGGTTATATTGGAATCAAAGTTCTCTGTACATATTAACTGTTCTAATTGTGATATTTTTGGTTTTCAAGTCCATACTCATCAATCAGATCAGATTAAGTTAGGATCTGTGCTAAAAGCTACCATATGAAAATGCAGAAACCTCCCTGTGGGGTCATCATGGAGGGAGGCGGGTTGACATAAAGTACAGCCTGCTGAAACACAATCCAGCAGTGTGGTTGGAGGTGATAAAGCAGCTGAGGTGATGACGCTCAGAGGACAGTCAGAGGCCAGTGATCAGGGTGCCATCATGGCTCTTCCATGCCACCACACCCACGTCCTCACCAGCCAATTACAGTAATTAGAGGATTGTTTCCATTTGCTGAAAGATTAGCTGCTTAATTTCCTGGCTGATGAGATACTGTGTAACTCTTCCTTGTTTCAGTGTTAGCTGGAAAAGTGAAATAGTCATCCATGAAGCTCTGATCACTTTATATCTTACATCAAATGAAAATGTAGGGATTTGCAGGTTATATCAGTTTGTTGGAGCAAACTGAGATGACCCTTAAAATGTACTTTAGAAAACATGGGTTTCTGATACACAATAAGTAAGTTTTTCTACTTAAGCTGTTTTTCATAAACTATCAGTGGGTTGAATCTATGTTAAATATAACTCAATTTCCCAAATTAAAATGACCCATGCCTTCTAGCAAAGCATGCATGTCTATCATGCATTAATAGCCAGGGTGTTAATGTCACTGTACAGTGCCAGTGGCCCACCAGCATGAGATCCAGTGTGTGGTGAATGGGCCAAAAATAAAATAAGTCCTCCAAAATGAGAGCATGAAGCATTACCGCTTGGGATCTTCCTGTCCTCTGCTGTTATTATCTTCTAAAGCTCTAATGCAGCACACTAAATAATTCTGAAGCAGTAGGACACTTACAACGTGGTCAGTGTGCTGCAGCTTTATAGCTGAAGGAATTTAGTTTTCTGGGGTAAAGTTTAGACAAAAGGTTTGTAGCACTGACCAGGAAGAAAGACTATTACATTCAATTAAATAAATTATGCTTTAGTTTAATTTTCAACTGCTTTCACAGATAATAAGTCAACTCTAAAATGAACACGTGGGACAGAATTAGCGCACCACTTTACTGACCTCTCCTCGAGACGAGATGAAGTTACAGCTGAGACAAAACCTCACAGGGTGTTCTCTGTTTCTAATCTCTCTGACATGTGCATTGTCAGGTTATTAAGAGTCTCTCTCCACCAGTGAAATAGAGAACAGTGGTGACTACTAGTTTGCACTTCTTTATGTCATGGTGGTGTGGCTCTAAGCCAAATGTTGACATGTGGGCTCACCCAGGAGGCCTATTGCCATAATGAGAGCGCCCCATCGCAGAGCTTACTGAGTTGGAAAAAGTTTTAGGTGATAACCTAAGATGAGATGTCTACAGGCTTCAAGCCACATATGTTTAAGAGCTTTATCTATTTATCCTCCACCATTTATTATAACTGCAGTCATATAATTTCTTCAAGGTGCAGTATTATTAAAAGGTTTGGACACTTTCCCTAAAGGAAATGGGAAAATGTGCATCCTCAATGCATGTCACAAAATGAACAAATCCATCCATGCATGTTCTTTTTTTAAGAAATCTGAATATTCATTAAATTGTTCAAGCATGACTGTTTTAACTCTTTAAACCAGAGTAAATCACCTTTATTTGCAAATGAAATCACTGATATCATTCTCTGATCAGAGGACCAATGGTCTGACCTCCACAACAGAGCATGTTTTTGGGTGGGATGCTGAACCTACATATTGCCCAAATTTGCTAAATAATATGCGCAACATGGTGGTGCAGCGGTGGCCTCACAGCATGAAGGTCGTGTGGGTTCTTGTACCCCGCTTCCTCCCACCCACAAGACATGTATGTTAGGTTAATAGGTATAGTTAAAAAAAGACTGCTTATCTTATATAAGTCGCTTTGGATAAAAGCATCTGCCAAATGACTGTAGAATAGAATATTACACTGTATGAATGTTTGTGTTGGAGGGTGAATAAGACACACATCATGCAGGTTCAGAGAACACTGCAAAGAAAATAAATGGCTTTTATTTAAACCAAAACTAGTCCTTTAAAATCCATGTAAACATGTTAGTCTTATGCATAGTTTTAGTTCCTGCATCTGTGCTAACTGATTTTATCATGGTCATACTTGACTTCTGGAGTCTGCAGAGGTACAGTAAGAAGAGGAGGCCATTTTTCTATCTTCTTTTTTTAGCGCTTTCTTGGTAATTAATTAAAGCACCAAAAATAAAGGATCAGAGCAAAAAACTCCAAAAACTACCTGGTTGAGAAACAAAAAAGTAAAGACAAGGTTAACCCTGGGATGTTGAAAAGATGTCAAACAATACCCAGCTCTTTGTAACCTGTGCCAAAGTGTCCAGACAATATAATGAATTGAGCTGAAACTACAAACTATGAACCCACAACCTTCCGATAAGAGGTCGGCCACACTACACCTGTGCCACAGCTGCCCTGTGTTTCTCACTTCTTATCCACAGGCCCATGGTGTGGGCTGGTAAAAAGAGAAATTGACTGAATAAGCTCAATCTCATGCCGAGGCAAAGCGAATCCTACTGTTATAGCTTGGTCAGTTGCAATAAAACCCACACAGGCACTCATAGTTAAGAATCAATGATTTCTCTGAATATGTTTCCTCTGTCTTTATGGATTTGCTTTTTGTCACTAAGAGGGAATAAATCCCGATAATGTGACTCAGCAAACCAAATTAGAAGCTAAAAGCTTGAGTAACACCTGGAACACATGTACGCATAGCTCCAGGAACTCAGATTTTCACAAACAATGGAAAAAATGTACTAGTAAACTTCCCTTATGCATACGGTAGCAGTCCAAAAAAGTTGCTGAACATCCCCTTCCCCATGCATCCCTTTAAATCCGGCCTCCCTCAAGGGAACAATGGCAGAAATGTTTGGCCTTTGGAGCCGGTGAGCGGGGCTATTGAGCGCCTTGCTGTGGGATCGGATGCAGCGAATTAGCGTAAAGCCTCAGCGGAGAATACAGCTGACGCAATGACACTGCTGTGGCCTTGCCATCAGCTCCTGCCATGCAACACTGGGACACAACCTGCAAGCTATTTAGTTTTGAACAGCTGATACTACCAAACTCACCTTTAGAAATAAGTTTGAGGTAGATGCAAATTAAATAGTTAATTGACAATGAAGAAGGAACAGAACATAACTGCTAAATGACAACTAATTCTCCCCATGTTTAGGTTTCTGATAGATATCAAATATACATGCAAACAAAATGTAGCATCATATTTTAAGATTTTTAATACATTTGTAACTTTTGACAAATACTTTTTGTCCAGGGTTGTTAATAATGCCACTGAAAATCAAAAATGAACTGATCCAGATTAACCTCTCATCTTATGTATGTATCTGTCTGAGTAAGCCACATAAAGACATTCACATACATGACAACTACTTGTTGTATAGTGTTTGTAATGTCTTACTTGTGTATTTTTGTCTTTATAACAGCAAAAAATACAAAATAAACTGAAGCTAAATTTGATGGACTTTTTCTGACTGGAGAGAGCTCAGAGAAGAGACAAGAAGATGCTAAACTATCCAATGTTAGGCAGCACCAAAATGGTACATTCTGTCAAAGTTCAGTAGTGTTGCTTTAAATTTGGCACCATGTACTGTCCAATTTACACATTATCCAGTCTTGTTTGATCCACACAGATGGTTGGGTTATGTGAGGCTGCTGCATATTTTTAAAACACTTCAGTGATGTTGTGGAAATTACAACATGCGAAGAGTCCATCTCTCATGCTGACAATGCAACAGCCTGTCAATTATTCAGCTCTGATAACAACCAAGAGAACAACAAAGTGTTGCACATGAAGTTTTACCTAACAGGAAACCCAGCATTTAAAGAGACAGCTTCCCTCAGAAGCCTGACTGAGATACTGTATTCAGGGTTGTTGAGTAACAGAACATATTTGTCATAACATGTACTGGTACAAATAAATGGTAAATCTTGTACTTGTATAGCACTTTTCTACACATCAGTGCACTCAAAGCACTTTAACACTATCAGACACATTCACTCATTCGCTCACACAAACACACACACATTTACACACCGGTGACGCAGCACCGGGAGCAACTGGGGGTTCAGTATATTGCTCAAGGACACTTTGACATGTGGACGCCAGAGCTGGGATTTGAACCACTAACTTAGTTAGGAAAATAACCCGCTCTACTACATGCGCCACACCCGCCTCACACGCGCCACAGCCACCCCGAAGCCGAAGTACAGATTCATAAGGCCACATCACTGCATGGTGAATTATGTAGGGTCCATGACAATTAAGTTGGATTATTTCACACAACAGTTTGAGTGAAAAATAGTCGTTTCCTTTTAATGTTTCAAGTATAGTAAAACTATACTTTATGGTCATTTAAATCAGTATAATACATGGGGCTGGCACATCATATTTATATCAGTTCTCATGTAAACCTAAGCCTTTTTGAATATTCTTATGAATGGCATCTCTCTCCTTTCTCTAGAAAGCCTCAAGCTAAGGGGGCAAGTGGTATTTCACCATATGCCTACACTAAACCACCATATGTGCCACTGGTTAATTCATTTTTCCAAGGCATGAGGCCTAGTTTTCTGCTTCTCAGTATGCTGGTCACAGCGTTACATTCAGAATGTCTAAAATGTCAGTCATCAAATTATAACTGACTTGCAAAACGCCTTGCCATTTGGTATAAACCTGCTGTCTCTCGTATCTATTCTAGTGACAGTGCAGATGAGTGCGTGTGGGTGTGAAAGTGACTGTGCCTTGGTGTGTGAAAGAGCATACGCAGAGTAAAGATAGGTCTTTATGAGTTATGGGAAAGAGGAAAGAGTAAGAGAGTAAAGCACAAAGTCAGTGAGAAATCAAGGAGAAAGGCAATGCCAGGCGATAACAGGGTCTATGATACCACTGAGAAAAAGGGTCAGCTGCTGGTAAATTTAGGGTAAAATTAGGGCTCGGCTGCTTGGCTCCGACAGATGGAGGATGGGTTCCTAGGGAGCCAGACCTGCTACAAATAGCTGTGCGTGCATGTACATGCAATCCTGAAAGAAGCTCAGAACATAAAGACAAGTTCTAACACAGATGTACACTCCACCCACACACACTGATCTAAAAACAACCTCATGGAACATTTTACAGTTAAAGCTTTTTCTGATAACACAGAGAAGCTATGAGACACAAAGACACATTCAATAAGAGAGCAGGGTTAATATTTTCAACCCTTTTTCATCTTCATGGAAAACGATGACCACGTGAGGTCTGGTGCTTGGTTCTTTCTCCTCAAAAAGTCTCACTGATCAAATTCACAGAAGGCAATGTGTTTCATATAAGGACATCCATCACAAGCACTTTTCTATGGAGACTGAGATATAAAAAGCAAAGCTTCTTGTTTTTTTTTATTTGTTTTTTTGCACTGCATGCATTTTTATATAATATATTTTGTGTTACTGGATCGCCCTGAGATGGACTGGTGACCTGTCCATGGTGTACCTTGCCTTGCCTCATGACTGCTGGGATAGGCTCCAGCTACCTGCAACCCTGAATTGGATACGCAGTTAAGTAAATGGATGGATGGATGTTGATGGATCAAGATTGCAATTTAAGATTCAGCTACTTTTACTTCTTATTCAGGTACTTTTAATTTCAGTAAAATACAAGTAGGGATGTATGATATAACGGTGCCAATATCAGTATCTGCAGATATGTGTCTACTTTTTAAATATCGGTAATGGATTGATAAGTAAAACCATTCTGATGTTAACAACCAATAGGGTTATTTTTTATTTGTGTACTAGGAGATGAAGGGGATGAAGTGTTTATTAAACAGTTTTCATATAAATACAGACACAGGTTGTTTTATATGGGCCAATCAATAATACTCGGATGGTTAAAATCTTGATAAGTGGATAAAGAAATAATTAGGCTTTGCAAAAGGAACCTGTTCAAGCATTGCTATTTTATCAACTTCTCAAAGATCTTCTCTCAACATTTCCACAATTTATATATACTCATTATTGTGCCAGGAATACGAAAAAAGTTTTATTCAAAATCAGAACAAATGTTAACTCTTTAGATATATATCCAGCTAAAAATGTATAATGTTTTAAGTCTGGAGTGTCTGAATCTTGTTGATGGAGAGTTTAATATAAACAAAAAAAGAACGTACTCTGGCTGTGTGAATACTGGTTTTCTAGATGAATACGAACTACTGGATACAAGATGTTTCAAGGTGTCAATTGAAAACAACCCTCAATGTACAGAGTGAAAAAATAAAAGGAACATGTATATAACCTCCAGTCAGCTGATTCTGACTTATACATATAGAAAAGGTGTTAAAATGGCCCGTTAGGCAGATTAGGTTGTATTTGTTTCAGTATATCCATGATTAAAGTAGAAGGTCAGTAGATACCACTCAGTTGAAAATAATAGTGCATTAGAATTATAATTTGTGTAAGATATAGAGAAAAAAAGTAGAGATCTTCCTCAGATTACTGATATTGCTATCACAGGATCTCAGCAAAGACTATCACTTAGAACAGTGTGTTGACAATTACAAAGAGACTTTTATGGTAGGCCTGCAGTGCATAACCCTCATTACAAAGATGAATGCACAAGTGCACAAGTGGCTGAGCTCATGTGTCGCACACACCAAAACCTCCACCTGACATACACCTGAATGCAAAACCCCTACAGTGAAGGGATCTGATGGCGGCACGCGCTGAGGGGGATTTTTATGGCATGACCTGACGGAAATGTTTAGTGTAAATCGCCACACTCGCTCTAAGAGGTCCCTCTTGTTGTAGGATAAATCATATGCCTTATTCATAATGAAGGCGAACACGGTGAGCACTGTTATGTAGAAATATTCACATGTGGAATCAACATTTGTGGTGGCTTAACACCTTTTAAAAATGCTATGCTAGTCTGTCCGTGTTTTTATCACTAAGCGTCACAGCACGTACAGTCCAGGCTTCCAGTTGTCACATTCAATATGCTAAATTCAAAACTAGCTATGATGTAAATTCTTCTCATTTTTATATCACAACTTACAGGGTGAGAATTAGGACATGATTTCCCTCAGAAATAATACTCCCCAAAAAACATAAACAATTTGTGTGCAAAACCTCAATCAGCTGATTTACTGAAAGTTACACTCCTAAGAGGAATTGTACAATATCTAAAGCTGAAAAGTGGCATTAGAAATGTGAAAAAAATGTATTGGAACTACTGTATATACTAAAATCAGATGCCAATATCTAAGTGCTCAAGAGTTTCAGAGTATATTTCTGCCTATGTCAAAGGACTCTACGGCTCTGATCAGCACAGTAATGATTTGTAGTATGGGTAAGAGCAGAGGTCAGCGTCGGCAGGAGGAGGGGTGGTTGTAAGGACACTGGATACTGAGCTGATTAATTTCTCACCCCCCGGGCATTGGTGGAAAGGCAGACAAGAGCTTTTCTACACGTGTTGCCAAAGTACAGATTCAGTGAACCACAGACAGTCAACTGACACCTGCCTCAGTGTTTCCCCACACACAGATAATGAAACTCAGGACACAAAAGGCTCAAAATTTAAACAAGTGTACAGTTTGACTAGAAATATTTTGTTTCCTAGAGATTTATCAAATGATAAAAAACTGAATAATTCTCATCACACAGAATAAGGACGATGACATACAAAAACCTCAAAAATCAGTAATAATCCAAGCAATTAATAGACTCTCTTACATTTCGACTATGAATATATAGCACAGATGAACAATGCTATAGCATAAATAGTACTCCTGACTGTATTTACTCCAAAATCTTTAGTGCTTGTGTCATAAATATGCTTGTTCCACTGATGAGCACAGTACTCCACACTGGTGTCTGGTTAATCTTCTTTAACAAAGTGTAGTGTTACTACAAAAGCAACTACTGTCATATTTTGGCACAATGAGACTTGAGCTTTTAAATGAACATCAGCAATAGTATTTATATTTTACCCAGCTTAGCATTATCACCCACAAAGATAAAACAGATACGAGATTAAATGACCATAAATTAGCAACATTGTATGAATAGCATTTCAGGACCCATGGATGAACACAAAAGCTTCCAGAAAGAGAGTTAAAATAGATTCAAATCCATTAACATTAAAACCACTGATATGTAAAATGAGTAATGTTGCTAATCTATTTGGTGATCTGCTAGAAAAAGCTTCACATGACCCTGAAAACCACTTATATCAATCTGATGGGATCTGACGTTGACCGTGGGATTCAAAAACCCAGTTTGTAAAGATCACAGAGAAAAATCTGTTGGATTGTTGGGCTCTATTGTTACGACTTTTGCTGAATAGCTGTTTCTTCTGACCCATTAATACCACGAATTTGAGATTTCATAAATAAATAAATAAACAATAACATAAAACAAAATGATTATAGGAAACTAAAACAAGTGGCTTTCTTAGTGGGTGAGTTAACAATGTCTGTGGTGGTTAAATGCAGGTAACTTCTTCAAATAAACAGTTCACAGATGCAGTTTGTGGTTTATTGAAATACAATTTAAAACAGGTAGAAGTCAACTGAACAGTTGTCATTTACTCCATGGTTAAGCACCTATATAAGCTGATTGGAGTGGTGGGTCATGATGGGTTAAACTTATATGCCAAAGCCCAATTTTAATAAATATTCTTGATACATCAATCAGATTTAATCTCCAACATGGTGCATTTCCTGGATTCAAAGCTGCACCAGCAGCCTACAGTGAGGGGTGGAGAAAAAGCTATGTTAACCACAGGTGTGTCAATATAATGCATTCATACTCCTCACATGTAACCATAGCTCTTCTGACTGTGACAGTGTAGGTGTTGCAGAAGGCATTACTGCTTTCTTGGACACATTTACTTTCTCTATTTAGAAATCCACCAGTGTCGGATCTGTTTTAAAATGAGCTGTGGGTTTGGCAAACAAATATCAGGTGGGTTTAGCAGCTACAGCTTGATGACAGCTAGCGGATCATTCCCTTCTTGTTGCCGATTTGAGATAAGGACACTTAGCAGATAAAAAAAACATATCATTTACTGTTTTATCGTGCACAATGGTGCCAAAACTTACAATGAAAACCAACACACACCCCAAACACACACCCACAAACAAAAGAAAGCTTTATGCTTTGACTGAGTCTTTTTTTTCATTTGTTTGTTCTAATTTTATGTAAAATATCACCACACAATCCAACACATGCACACTTAACAACAGCCCTGCTAAACAACAACCAGCTGGCCCAAGAACAAGAAGGCCATTTCACAACTGTTTCAGCCAGTACTACAGTGCTGTTGCATTGCTAATCCCTGCTGACAAGAACTGAAGTCGCAAAAACGAAATTAGCTGAAATGGCTCCAAAGCCTGAAATAGCTGCATCAGAAAGGAGACTTACAGAATAATGTAATTGGGGTGCTTAGTGACAAGCTGAACAAGGAGGCAGGGAGGGGGAGAGTTCATGGCTCTTCCGGGCATCTGCACAATAAAAAGATGCATTACTGTGAGACAAATGATTGTTTAGATGAAAAGTAAAGAAGCAGAGGAGGATTCTTTCCCAGTATGTAATTGTGGTTTTAACATATATAACAGGTGTAGAATTCATTATCTTTAACAGCACTCAGTGTGACATAAGAGAATGTTATGAAGTATCCCTAAATGAGTCTTTGTCCAATGAGCCAAATATGCTGATTTGATTAAACTTAATTAACCATCTTTATTAGTGCAAGTATTTCCTCTCTATATTCCCCTCTGTGTTCTCAAACCCTTAAGATGGTATTTCTTGATTATGATGGAGAGAGATCGAGCTGTCATCAGCAATACGTCAACAGAGCTCCTGTGCAGTGACCGCCTTAGGCGAGTGTCATTGTAAAAAATGAAATGCCACAGTCACTATCACCAGAGAGATTATGAAAAGTTTATTCTTAGGGCCCTTCTGATTAATGCAAATTACACCTTACTGCACACGAGAAGGAACAGAGCAATCGCCCTACTGCCAACCCCTCCTTTTCTTTACTTTCCCCACCCAGCTGCTGTTTAAACACCTGCCTGTCACTCCTATTTTCATTTTCAGAGCCAGCTTAGTCCTTTTTTTTTTTACTTATATTGCAACAGTGGCTTTTTACCAATCAATATCTTCTTGACAAATTTATTTGACTATTTTTCATCACATTCCACTACTGGCCAAAAAATCTTCATGTGTCTACAGCAATAGACTTGTCCTATCTTTCTGCTTTGTTTCTGGAAGTGCTTATTGGTCTGAAAATAGTCATAAACGTGTTATACCTGTAGCCATGGAAGCAGCAGAGAATCCCACTTAGCTGTCTTCTTGGGAGGCAAAGCCCTCTCATTTAGACACAGACGTGCAAAGGATATCTGAGAAGCCACCTGTGATTATGGTGCAGTTACATAACGTGGTTTACAGTCTAGATGTGTGAACCTTGTGATCTACTGTTCTCCAAGCTTGTTGCACTATGCCTTCGATGGCCTTACATTATACGAGTACCGGTAATGTACCTGTTGCTGTCACAGACCCAGAGACGCCTGAAAAGGAGGCTTTGAGCTCCATTAGTAGACGGCCTTGGCCAAGCACAATAGCCTAGTGATGATCACACACAGGCTATCGCAAATCACCGTCAAAACCCTGAAATCAGAGGCTAGGAGGGAGAAAGCACAGGGGCACACAGAGAGAAAGCGAGAGAGACGGAGAGAGAGAGAGAGCAAGAGAGAGAGAGAGAGAGGGGGGGGGGGGGGGGGGGGTCTCCCTCCCTCCGAAACCCCCACCACCACAACCGGGGCCCAACCACCATCATTTTCTTCCGAAATTCTCCCTCCTCCACACCC
>JBAMHV010000023.1:12935556-12956358 GCA_037177535.1 Pseudomugil gertrudae
GTTGGTTTGGGCGACCAGTAATTAGGTTGAATTTCTTTCTTTTGGGTGTGGTTTTTCCCCCCCCCCCCCCCCCCCAAAAAAAAAAAAAACACATGTTCAATATTCAGAGCTAACATCATACTCTGCACAAGTCTGCTAGTTAAGTCTGATGTGAGTCAGATGTGTTGCGGCAGGGAAAGTCCTAACACTTGGAGGACTGCTGTCCCATTGGACCAGAGTTGCCTATCCCTGTCATAAATAAATTAGTCTTGAGCTTCAAATCTAAATATACTAAAGAAAAATAGTCAGACTGCCATTCTGACTATCTATAACTAAATTTAGGAGACTTGCACTGCAGAGGTCATGTTACCATTTTGTTGCCTTTGCTGATTTTGTTATTCAAATATTTTCATGTTAACATCAATAGCTCAATAGAATCCTGTGATTCACCACCAGTGGTAAGGGCCAGAAAGGTCGTCTGCAGTTTGAGCCAGGCAGCAGCCAAAGGACGTTATCCTGGTGGTCTGTGCCTCACCTGTAGAAACTACCTCTAGGGATATGGAACATCACTTCTCTGGTGAGAAATGAGCCTGAGCTTGTGTGAGAGGTTGAGCAGTTCTAGATAGTTATGGTTGGAATCACCTTGATGCACAGTTTGGGCTCTGGAACCAGTATTGTCAAGATGGGCTGGACCTTATTCCACTCTGGAGTTGCTCTAGGTGAGAGGTTCTGAGTTGATGTGTGCATACTTATTCCCCCCTGACCTGGTGCCTATGCATTGAGGTTCACACTGGTGGCTGAAAGGGGAGCCTTCCTCTGCCTTCAGGTGGGGCGATGGGTCTTGACTGTTGTTTGTGCTTTTGCACTAAACAACAGTTCAAAGTACCCACCCTTTCTGGAGTCCCCGAAGGAAGTGTTGGAGAGTGCTCCCTCTGGGTACTCATTCATTTTGCTGGGGGACTTTAATGCAACGACAACGACAGTGAGACTTGGAGGGGCGTGATTGGGAGGAATGCTCCTACTCCATTCCATCTGAACCAGTGTGGTGTTTTGTTATTGCACTTCAGTGGTTGTCACAGATTATCTATAGTGAACAACATTTTTGACCATAAGAGTATACATATGTGCTCTTGTCATTTAGCTTGCGGCTCCATGACATGACACTGGGTAATGAGAGGGGCGGAGCTGTCAGCTGGCACCATCTGGTGGGAAGTTGGCTCAGATGATGGGGGGAGGATGCCGGTTAGGTCTGCCAGGCCCAAACGTATTGTGCAGGTCTACTTGGAAAGTCTGGTGGAATTCCCTTTAAGAGAAAAAGCTTCAATTCCCACCTTCAGAAGAACTTCAATCTTGTCCCGAGTGAGGCGCTGAGTTTATATATTGAGTTTGACTGGAATATGTTCCATGCATGTATTGTTAAGGTGGCCAGCAGGACCAATGGCTGTAAGGTTGTTGATTTCTGTTGTGGTTGTGATCCCAAAACTCTTTGGTGGACATCAGTGGTGAGGGATGCCCCTTTTGGCCTGTGGAACTCTGCAGGCAGCTGATGGGTATCAACAGGCTAAGTGGAATGCAGTCACTGTGGCAAAATCTTGAGAATGGTGAGGCTATTGAGAACAACTTCTGGACCGCCTCAAGGAAATTCTGGTGCATTATCTGCCAATTCAGGAGGAGGAAGCAGTGCTTCTTCAACACTGTGTACAGTGAGAATAGAGGCCTGTTGACCTCGACTCAGCACGTTGTGGCTCAGTTGAAAGAATACTCCTCAATCCCAACAAGGATGCAGGGCTCTGCAGTGGGCTCTCCTATCTGCAGGGCTAAGGTCCCTGAGGTCATTATAAAAGTCCTAGGTAGCAGGGTTACTGGGGTGGATGAGATTCGCCCACAGTTTTTTAAGGCCATGGATGGTATGGAGCTGTCTTGACCGAGATGACTCTGCAGCAATTCAAGGACATTGGGGACAGTGCTTCTATGATGGTTTACTGGGGTGTTGGTCCTCTTCTTCAAAAAGGGTGATCAGAGAATGTGCTCCAACTACAGGGGTGAGAAGCTTGGTCATCTGGAAGGGGATCACAGTAGAGCCTTTGCTCCTCTCCATCATTGAGGTTGCTAAGACATCTGGTCAAGATGTTCCCTGGTAAGGCACATCCCTGCAGGAAGAAACCCCGGAGATCATACAGTATCTCTTGGCTTGACTGAAAACGCCTTGAGATCCCCACTGGTGAGCTGGCAAATGTGGCTGGGGAGAGGGAAGTCTGGGCTTCCCTTCTTAGGCTACTGCCCCCTTGACCCTACCCCAGATAAGTGGCAGTAAATAGATGGATAGAGCTCCCTAGAATAAATTGATGTTTTTGCAAACTGTAGGAAAAGTATGAGGGACTCTTGTGTCATAATCTCAGAGTGCTGCTGTAGGCCCCTTCCCTATTTAAAAGCCCTTACTGGAGGATTTGGTCCATGCATGCTGCCAGCTGTAGTGAGAGATGATTATACCCTGCTCACGACTAGACTCTAAACCCGCCACTGGCTGATCACTACCTGATTTTAAGTCAGATATTGATGCCTATTAATGTAGACTGTAGTAAAATTATTTTAAAAGTCTTTAAAAGTCATTAATAATTAATTAATATAGTAATTAATTAATTAATCTAAAATATCTTAACTTGGAGTAGTTCTGTTATTTACTTCATCTTTCCTTAAGCATCATGAAGAAAAAGGGACTTTTTTAAAATATTTATTATTTTTTTTATTTTTGAGTAACAGTGAGCAAACATTTATGGCATTTATGCATTTATTTCACAATGTTAACTGTTTTTTCACGTGTTTCATGTTTATTGTTTGAATTGTGTTCTTAATTTTGTGGTATTCTGACTTTAATTAATAATAATGAAATTCCTCCCTCAATGGTATCAAAATTAGTTTAGAGTATTGAGCACCATCGTTAGTACTGGAATTGAGGTTTTAACATAGTATATAGACATGCAGCCAATGCGTTTGAGAAAATTAGCTAGTTAGGAACTACACTGCAATACAAACTGAATACAAAACCGTTTTGTGTGGAAAATCAAGGCAAATGCTTTTGTTTAAAGATAAAACTGTGTTTTTTCCAATTCTTATTGATTATGATGGTGATGGGCTGCTTGTGTTTTTTGAATGATGAGCCTGTGCATCAAGTTGTTGTTAACTGGTAGTGCCATAATGTGGGAGGGAGGGTGAGACAACAAGATAGGGAGAGCAATAGAGTAGAGGAGGAGAAAAGAGAGGGAGGGAGGCTGCAAATGGCAGCTTCTGTGACACCACATGAAGCAGGGGAGGGAGAGAGAGAGAGAGAAAGAGAGAGAGTGTGAGAGAGAGGGTAGAGAGAAAAGCAGTCCAACTAGATCAGATTGCAAAAGATTGATAGAGAGAGCTGGGGGACATTAGACATTAGATAGCTTTTTTATGTGAAGGATAGACTTTATTTAAAAAATCTGGTTGAAAAAAATTAAAGGTTTGAAAATAAGAAGACCAACTGCCAACAAGAAACTGCCTCAGATGATGGAGATACGAAAACATCGATTTCCAGCTCCGCACCTGTTCTTCAAGTCCAGCGCTGAGTAGCGGCGACTTGGCCCAAGGTTCTAGTGTGATTCATCAGGGTCAGAACTCCATTTTATCTGCTCTGACAAAAGCCCCTGAAAACGAGGGGGAGACAAGAGCTCAAGGATGAAGAAATTCAAAGGTGGCCTGTGTCTTGCAATGAAGATGATGGAGTGTCTCTTTTTGGTACTGGAGTAGCACAAAGAAGGAGTAGCTGTAGTGGCAGATGCCAAGAATGCATCAGTTTGGTTAACAGGGACACTGGGAGAGAAGATAGCACATTTAGTTCTGCAGCCTGGCGTGGGACAGTTAGACATAAGGTAAGAAAAAGAAAGAAAACTTTCATCTAAACTTCTGTGTCTGACTGTCACATTAATGTTCGTTAGATGTCTTTGGCAGTAGAAGGATATGCATTTTGTTCTTGTGGAACACATTCACAGTCATCCAAGTGAAATCCAATCAGATGTTTAATGTTTTAAAAATTACTTTTGAAGGCATGCTTTGAAGCATATATAGTTAAATCTGTTTGAGTTAAACTAAGCTGTCTGTGAGTGCAAAAGCTGTGTCAGCTAACTTAAATTTTACAAGTCTTTCTTGGTCTATTTCTTGTCCATTTTCCTAAAACTCTCATAGGGATGTAAATGTAGGATGTAAATGTACCGTGTTGTAATGAAGAGACAGAACAGCTGACATCTAAAACAGGCCGTTGCTTGTCTGCTTGCAAATTGATATAATAAACTATTCCCTTGTTTTATTTATTTATTTATTTTTACATATTTCTCATTCAGGGTTGATTATCCTTACTTCTGACCTCAGACTGAAGGCCATTTGGGCAACATCACGGCTTGATATTAACAAGCACAAAGATCTTAAAGGGTAAAGCATTAACATTAGCTATAAAGCAAACAAACTAATCCGTTAAAACCAGATAAAAATGTTAAAGTTCAACCAGAAAATTATAATTTTTCAGCGCTTAGAACATTAAGACAATAAAAAGGCAATATACTGTGTGATAACATATCTGAAATTTTATGAGTATATATTACCCCTTTTGAACCAAATAGATATTTAAAATGTAAAATATGCTGAGAATATTTTCTTTTCTATATCTCTAATCTTTTTTTATTATTGCTCTTATTGCTGTTTACTCTGGGAAAAAGAGTCCATAAAAGTATCATTATCAGACCATACCCGGATCCACAGAGGATGACAGCTGTACAGGTTGGTACATTAATGATAAAAGTTTACTACCGTAGGTAAATGTAGGTGATGCAGACTATAGGCAGTAGGTGATTGTAACTTGGAGGAGTCTGGAAGTATTCTTAGGCTTGCACAAAATGTGTGAAAGAGCCATTTAATTGTCTATTTCTAGGGTTTACATTTGTCTTTAACAGTACAATAAAACCTGCTACACTATGCATATGTGTATATTTATGAATTAAATAAAATTAAATGAAAAATATTTTAAATATCTCAGAGAGAAATTTCAATGTAAAAAGAATCTAATTAAGTAAAGGTCTAAGAAATCTGTGACTCGTTCTGGAGGGTAATGGCATTTGGAAGCAGTGACCTCCAGTACCTTTCTGTCTTGGAGCTAAAAAGTCTTTCACTAAACACACTCTGTTGTTTCTTCACTGTGTTAAAATGTGAAGAAGCGTCCATTATTTTCAGCAGCTTGCGCAGCATTCTTTCCTGGACAATCAGAACCAGCGGTTCTCCCCAGCACAGCACTCTTGTTTCTGTGTTGCATTTCAAGACGTCTTGAAGATGTCTGGCTGAAATACACATCTTCTCCCAGGAAGCACATGGTGCTTTGTTTACTCTTTTTCTGCCGCAATTCAATATTCATTTCTTTTGTTTGTGGTTGTTTCCACACCATCTCACAAGCTGACCAGCTCTCTGTACTCGGCTTCTTATTTATCACTGATACAACCCTCAACTGCAGAGTTTTTTTTGCCAATAACGGGACTGAAAGTTATACTGGAAGTCGGAGGTATGAAGAAAAGTGGTCAAAGTACAGTCCCTTGTGGTCCTCTGTCTCACAAATCCTTTTGTTGGGTTGTCATAAATCCAAGTTGTGAAGGTGTCCACCTGGAAATTTTGGAGCTTCTCAAATAACAGAGCACCTGAATTGTGATAAGTGTACTTGAGAAATCAAGTGATCCTCAAAGTGCAGCATGATTGGTCCAGATGAGAGCTGCTTGTTTCTTTACCTGCAGGAGACAGGTGAGTTAGTGAGGCAGAGAACGTCTCAGTGTTATCAGATGTGGAGGGAGATGAGACTGCGTTAAGGTCCATGACTGAGCTACAAGGTGACAGATTGGAGGTGACAGGAAAGCTGTGGGCTCAAAGAGGGTGTGTGGTCTGTTGGGCTGGAGGCAAAGGGTGAACCGAACCTATACTGAAAAGCATGTTTAGTTTGTTAGCTCTGTCCAGACTTCTGTCAGTCTGATCCCCCCTTTAACTCAAAGCTGGTGATCTTTTAAATTTCCGATTACATCACTGATGCTGTTTGTGGTAGTTTGCACTTTCTTTTTTTTATCAAATAAAAGAAATAATAAGTGTGCCAGTAGAAAAAAGACAGGATGAAGCTTAAGCCGTGTTATACCAGAGGTCTGTGACCTCATTTTGCCTTTATTTCTGTTTGATTCAACATGGATTGAATTGGAACATTGAAAATGTATTTGTGTGATTTAGCAACATTAAATTTGAATCTTTAAGTATGGATATAAAATCAGAGACTCTTTGTCTTTAGAAAATGTGTAAGCCCACAATTTAAAAGTTAAGAAAAGGACCAAAGAGGCACATGTATGTGACAATGATCAGTCAGAAAGAACCAGACTGAAGGCTTGCATTGCATCTGACAAGGAGTTAAGTAGTTTGTAACAGGAACTTTCAATCAGATAACATTGCAGTCTTGAAGTGGTGTTACAGGGTAGGAAAATACCTGTAGGTCCCTGGAGACCTTGTAAGTTCCATGTGGTATGTTATAGGAAAATACAGTGACACCTGAGACTTGGCTTTTCCTTCACAATGGCCTTGGGAGGTGAGGCTGGAACAGAGCTCCTCACTAGCTCAGTTTTCTTCGTGCTTGTCTTGAGATGAAGTACTCTCTCTCACTGGACTTCATTGTTCATCCAATCCCTTCCATAATTTTGCTCATCCAATTATTCCTCCTAATCAGCAGCAAGCTTATCGTCCCCCTCTTCAGCTGCTTGTCTCATCTCCTCTAATAACACATGCAGCCCTCTAGGTCTTAAAAGGTTATTCAAGAAATTATTAAGTAAAGAGCAAATCATACTCTTTCAGCGATGTTGATTTTGGTTTGATTTGATTTTGGTTTGATTTTTGTTGTGAATTTTAAATTAGACATCATCTGAAACAATATGTGGTGATGCCCAATTCAGCTTGTATCTGATGTTGTTGTTTTTGTGTTTAAATAGAGGGATGTTTGAAATTCTTCACTTTAAACAATCAACTCATTTAGGCTGCATCAAATAAAAGAACAGCTTTTCCTCTAGCTCAAAATACACATCGGATTTATAGTTATTCAGCAGTAAAGTCCATTAGATAGGGATTCAATTCCAGTTTAAGATTTTTGGTTTATAAAAAACTGTTGTCAAGAAAAAGATTTGACTTTAACATGTACTGTATAAGTCCTTAATGCAGCCTCTCTGAGGGAAAATTAGGTTTAAAGACCTTGCTGTTTATCTACAGAAAAAACTTTCTGCCCGGTTTGAGATTCTAAAGCACTTATCTAATGACTCCAATGATGCTGCGAGGGTTTTTACTTTCATTTGTCCAATTGAATGGACACCTGACACTGCACGGCTACAGTATGATAAGAAGACTGTGCACAGTGTTGAGCTGACATGACTACAATGTGGAGACAGAGATGTATAATGTGACATGCAGAGACAATGTCGACACTCAAGATTAATTTCTATTACATAACATAGTCAGTGTAGTTACTGAGTGGGTTTGTTATCTCTAATATAATCAAGCCATTCTGCCTCAACATGGGAGATCTAAGGACAGCAAAGACATTTACTTTGCCTGTGTAAAATTCAAAATGATATAATTTAATGAGGAAATTGTAACTTTGTTGTGCATTTATTTACTTTTTAATATGAAAGATAGGGTTTCTATTTTTGTATCAGCAGCTGTGTCCTTTTGAGAGTGCAGTGCTATATCGTCAAAGGCTAAATATACTTTGTGAGAGTAAAAATAGCCGATTTAGCTACAGTACGTTTTCCCAATACAGGTCTGTGTGTGACCCTGAGGGACACTTTTAAGATCTGGCCCCAGATCGGCAGAACTTCCACCTGAAAGGGTACGAGTGAGAGGGGATTTAGTATGTGGCAGACGGCAGGGCACTTGGGATTTTAAAGCGCACATGAGTGAGTCTTCAGAGTCCAAATAAGACAGGCAGACACACAGCGGATGTGGCCAGGCGATAAGAGCTGTCTGCGCCCATAGGGGCCTCAGCCTAGCTCCCTGAAGGTAAACTCCTTAACCCCAGGGCTCAGCAGTGAAGATCACTGGTCAGGTTATCTCATACCTGGCAGAGGCAGTGATTTCTGATGTAATCAACAATCAATTTATTCCAAACGCTCGTCCTGACATACATCCTTAATTATCCAATTTGAACTTTTCTGTTAACATATCTGAGATTATAATGTTCAATGTGTAACCATGAATATCGTAAGTCATTATAGCATGGATGAAAACCATTTCCAAGCACTAAGAACAGAGAGCATAAATTTCCTGCATCCTCACAGCATGATTAATAACACTGCAAATTTCTACGGAATCGGGTCAAATAAATAGAGCCCCTCTTTCTCCATCTTTGGATGCAGCATCTGGAAATGATATCCAATGAATCAGTGGCATACACAAAAGTCACTTGGGAGTTTAAATTCACACACACATACACACACACAGGCAAACAATGGCAAATTTGGGCCACAAGAGAACATATATAGAAGCACAGCTTGTCTGTTGTACGGGTGATGACTGCACAGCATGCTGCTGACAGAGTTTAACTGATATGTGATGAAAATCAAAACAAAATATGACAGATTTTTTCATTCAGGTCAAGAATTTAATAGGTTTAATGATAAGCATCTGGTAAGGTAGGACGTAGTTTTCATTGCCAACCTTCTAATTTGTATGGAAAGAGCTCAGGAAGGACCTTTGAAAACAAGTGACTGTGATAAAATGCCAGCTCTTCACATGCTTCACATGACATAAAAAACAGGAGGACCCTTCAGTAAGGGCCTGTTGGATTTTAAGTTGTAATGATTAAAGCATGCAAGATGAATTGAGAGAGCAGAAAAAAGCCAAAATAACTGTATAGGGAAATTAAAATGTAGGCCTTTCTCCAAGAATTACAAGAAGTGGATGAAGTTATCGCTGCAATGCTGAAAACACCCTAAATTTTAAAACCCCTAATCTGCCACAAAGCAAATGCAGCAAATACAGTTGCTATAGTTGATAGAACAGCTTAGGCAAAATATTACACGGGGAAAAATCGATGTAAAGTATGAATCAATCAAAAGAGGAAAAAACATTACTAGCCATTGTGTAACGCTGTTACAAACACCTGACCCGTGTTGGTGTGGCCAACACGGGTCAGGTGATGTGGGCAGAACTCCTGTTTCAAACTGCTTTTCATTATTTTAAAGTTAATAATTAAAGAACAGGTCATGTGTAGAAAATGTTAATGGAGAGATGCTGCAGCAACTGACTGCAAAAACAAGTCCTCATGATTTTTCTTCTTTTTTTCTCCAAAAAACCTTGTAACCTTGTATATTTCAAATAAAATCCTAAAATGTAATCAGTGGCCCTCTTTTTCATCTTTCATTGTTTGTTCTTTTGCAACATTTTTGACATATAATGTGGTTTGGTTGTCATGTTGTTCATTTATGTTCTCTTTTGACACTCTCTACAGAGACTGGATTCACACACAGAGCTCCAATCCTGCTCGCTAAATGACTCACTAAAATGCCGCTTAGCCAGTGATCAAGCTGTGAGGGGCCTGATCACACACTTGGACTTCAGGCCTGCCCTTCGGCTTTAACTCTGCAGCTGGAGGCTACTTCAGGAGCATGAGTGTGGGAAGGATTAACCGCTACAGCATTGTGTCATCTGAGGAAGAGGGTCTCCGCCTCACTACCATGCATGGCATGAACGGCTTTGGCAATGGCAAGATTCACACACGCCGCAAGTGCCGCAACCGCTTTGTGAAAAAGAATGGGCAGTGCAATGTGCAGTTTGCCAACATGGACGACAAGTCGCAGCGCTACATGGCTGACATCTTCACCACGTGTGTTGATATTCGCTGGCGATGGATGCTGGTAGTCTTCACACTTGTGTTTGTTGTGTCCTGGCTGGCCTTTGGCCTAGCCTTTTGGGTCATTGCGTTGCTGCACGGAGATCTGGATAATCCAAGTGGAGATGACAACTTCACTCCTTGTGTACTTCAGGTCAATGGATTTGTGGCTGCTTTTTTGTTCTCCATTGAAACACAGTCTACTATAGGTTACGGCTACCGTTGCGTGACTGAGGAGTGTCCAGTGGCTGTCTTCATGGTGGTCTTCCAGTCAATAGTTGGTTGCATCATTGATTGCTTCATGATAGGAGCCATCATGGCTAAAATGGCAAGGCCTAAGAAACGGGCACAAACCCTTTTGTTTAGCCACAATGCTGTCATTGCCATGCGAGACGGAAAACTGTGTCTTATGTGGAGGGTAGGAAATCTTCGCAAGAGCCACATTGTTGAGGCCCATGTCAGAGCACAGCTCATCAAACCTCGGATAACCGATGAAGGGGAATATATTCCTCTAGACCAGATAGACATTAATGTGGGTTTCGACAAAGGCTTGGACAGGATTTTTCTGGTTTCACCAATTACAATTCTCCATGAGATTGATGAAGAGAGCCCTCTATTTGGGATCAGCAAACAGGACTTGGAGACAGCAGACTTTGAGATTGTTGTAATTTTGGAGGGGATGGTTGAAGCGACTGCCATGACCACACAAGCTCGCAGCTCCTACCTGGCTTCTGAGATCCTTTGGGGTCACAGATATGAGCCAGTCTTGTTTGAGGAGAAGAACCTCTATAAGGTGGATTATTCTCATTTTCACAAAACCTACGAGGTGCCGTCCACACCACGCTGCAGTGCCAAGGACATGGTCGAGAACAAGTTCCTTGTCCCCAACTCTAACACCTTCTGCTATGAAAATGAGCTGGCCTTCTTAAGTCGTGATGATGAGGAGGAGGAGGAGGAAGAAGTAGGTGGTGGGAGCAGGGCACTTGCAAATCTCAGTCCAGACCGGAACAGCCGACATGAGTTTGAACGCTTACAGACCACCAGGGGGCTGGATCAAAGGTCTTACCGTAGAGAGTCAGAGATATGACCCTTACCTGCTGACCCAGGGTCAGACCTCAGTAACCAAATCCAAGCGTAAAAATGCAGAACAATGCAAAGTGCCATAGGAAGAGCTGACTACTGTAAAAGAATGGGAAAGAAATAATAAAAGGGACAGCTGGAAGAAATGAGGAAATGCAAGAGGGCACAGCTTAGGAAAATGTGGTATGGAATGTCAACAATCAAGGAAAAGGCTACAGAAAGACCTTCTTCCTACACAGAAACTTGAATCTTTTGTTCACACGGTCCTTTTGACTTAAGCGTGCTTATCGCTAGTACATCAATAACTGCTATGACAGAACTTTATAAACCAATCATAGGTGTAAATACATTTCTTAGATAAGCTATGTTTTGTGTGCAGTATCAATTTCCAAAAACACCTCAGAAGTAGTTGTCATTCTAACTTGTTCTTGGGCACAAATTATATTGTTATGAGGCTTCTCTAAAACTTAGCTTGCATTTCTGTCATTCACTGAACTAGCACTGGGCAGCATTTAGAAAATTCACGCACAGCAGTATTCAGGCCAGGGTAAAACTTGTGACCAAAAGCAGCTGAGAACAACATAAATAAACAGCTTAATTTCAGAACCGATAAAGTCCCAAAATCTCAACCAAACACAGAAGAGCAGGAAAAACAAACTGCTCTTGCAAATAGCGAATGTAATGAATGCTACAGTTATTAATTAATCTAGCGAAGAAATGCACCTTAAAATGTACCTTGACTTTTGAAAGGTATCTATTAAATCAAGCTCAGTTAAAACTTGTTTGCCTGGAGGCATAAACTACGATACTCTCATTCCGTACGGAAATAATATAAAACTGACAAAAGCTGGTCACACATTTATTTTTTCCTTTTTTAAAAAATGAATCTATGCATATCAACCATATCAGGGGATATCCATCTCATTAAGTTGTGTTTGACATAAAATCCTGTAACCAATTTAAACAATATTAAGTGCTTATAAACACAGAAATATGAAATGAAAGTCTATTTCTCAGAAATGCTCTTTTACCAAAACTCTTAAAATGTACCCAGGACAATTGCAAGAATGAAAGTATAGTTTTGAGATTAAAGTCAATTGTAAATGTAAGACTCAATCAGTCCATAAATGCTTTGAAAAATGTTTCAAATGCTAAACAGGAAAGATTGAGAAAGGTGTGCAACACTTTTCCCAAATACCCTAAATAAAAGGTACATTTACAGTAATTAAACCTATGTTCTGATTAATTCATCAACACAGGTCAAATTTTCAAGCTGGATCTGTTGATATTAGCAACATATTTTTCCTTATTAACAGCAGATGGGGTGCAGGCTGATCACATATGAAATATAATTATTTAATTATTGATATGAGAATATATGTTTTATACTCAAACCAGAGAACACAGTAGCTGCAACACAAGAAAAAGAACATTTGCATCAATTTACACTTTAATTCTTGTGACTATATCCAAATTCAAATATCATTTAATCTTAAGTACAAAACAAAAATATAAAGGAGAATATTTTGAGTGTCCTCTTTGACTAATTCACTTGTATTTACAAAATATAAAAAAGTGTATAGTTTCATACCAGCAACACACTAAAATAACACACAACATAATATATTTTTATAGTTTTATAGCTAATGTTATTTATACTGACTGTTCAGCAGTCAGTGGTGGTGAGTTTCTGGTGTCATCTTTGTGATGCACCACATATTATCAATAGGAGATGGATCTTTGACTGTAGGGAGGCCAGAAAAGCACACACTGCGTGTGTGACGCTGTGCTGTTGAAGGTTGTGCCGAATGAGATCTAGAATTGTCCCCTAAAACACCTGAGAATTGATGTCACCTTGATGATGTCCCTCCAAAAATATATTAATCTGCATTAGTAGTGTGTTATTACATAATCAGTTCATCCTTGGTTACTGATGCTGTCACAGACAGTGGTTTCACATCTAAATACGGGATCCTATTTATCATTATTATGCACTTTAGATGCTGACAAATGGACATTTGATATGTGATATGATATGACATATGTTTTTAAGTATTGATTTTGGCCAGTCGTTGCTTAAAAGCACCAATTCACATAAAAATTTGAGGGTGTTGCTGCCATCAAATCTTTAGTTTTATGGGTTTTTTCATAAAATGATCAATGAAGGCATTCATGATTGATTTCCTACATACACGTGTTTGTTAGACAAAGGTTCAGACGAACTTACAAATAAAAAGATTTGTTACATTTTAGAAAACCTCCCATCTTTTCTGGAAAAGGGATTTGTGTGAAAATTGTCTGCTGTACACAATTTAATGCATCTGAGCAATATGCTGACATCTAATACGAAGGGTATAGTCACTGGAGGGAAATCTGAATGGAAGCAATAAACACTGAAGCACCTGATTTTTTTTTTTTAGCGCATCCTAACAAGTAAGCGCTTTATAATTTTCTTGTCACATTAAGAAATCCAAAGTGAAAGCCCAAGAGCATGTTTTATGTTGTGTTTTTTTTTCTTATTGTTGTTCTTTTTAGTTTTTTTGTATTTGCATATAATTTATCGCAATTGATACCAAAGTAATGAAAAGTAGCTCAGAATTGAATTTCTAAAAGGTTATTCCAATGATACTCTTCCAAAACCAGATTAGACATATTTTAAAAGAAAAATGACTATGTTCTATTTTAGTCTCCACTTTGAGGACAGACACTTTGCAGATTTAAATAATTACTTATACACGTCATCTAATAAATCAAACCCCTAAAGACTAAAAGGCAAAACTTAACCAAGTAAAGTTCAACTTATAGCTGCATCTGTTATCTCTATATACAGTGGTTAAACACACATTTTTATGCATGACAATGCATGAACAATAGATCTTATTAAATGATCCCTAGATGCCTGTTCAGAATTTCTGATTCATTCCTCAACATCTTTGTGCTGTGTCACAAGATACCACTTGCCATTTATTCCAGTTTATCTATTACCTCACTAAATTATGGATGTTATGATGTTCCTGTAGGACACTTTTGCACATACAGGATTACACATGCATTAAGATGGAAACTAATAGAATATGTCAAAACATGGAACTAGAGGAGAACCATAAAATGGTTGTTATGTTGGTCACAATGACTAATATTTTCCTAATAGTCATTTACCTCTAGTGTTTGAGAATGTTTGAGTCTATGATAGCTCTTAGTCATATGTTGTCTTTTTAAACAAAGATGTAGGATGTAGTGCAATAAATAGTTCTTTTTCTGGCTGAAAAAAGATTATTTGCCCGACCCTAAACAGTGATGCTCATTACCTTCTGGGAAGGTTGTATACACTGAAGTGTGAACCTTTGCACCTATTTGCATCCTTTTAGTAGTAATCAAAGTGAGAGGTGAATGGATGCATCACTGAAATCCAGAGTTCAATCATTTCTACAGTTTTTTTCTCAGATGTTGTTTTAACTTCAATGTTGCCTACCTGAGCCCTTAAAACATTTAGCAAAATATAATGTTTAAAAACATAGCTATCTTAAAAAAGAAAATCAATGTTGCAGCCAGGCTGAACAAACCTGCTTATTTTTATACAAGATTCTTTTTGATAGAATACAGCAATCAATGTTGATCTGTTTTTACCAGAGTACTAAAATCCAATCACTAACGAGACTACTGAAAGACAAAAATGATATTCTTATCTATTGTTTATTTCTGATGTTTCCTTTCTGCACAGAAGCTCATGATCAAATATTTCTATTTAAGTGTTAACTGGGGAAAAACCTTTGACCTCTGTAGAAGTCTTCCTATGTCCAGTGAAGTGTCTACTGGGCATTTGAATTTCATTCAGTCATTTAAATTATTCAATTAAAAAGAATATACCGTAAAATGAAGACTATTGTTTTTAATTCTTCTTTTTGTTGAAACTGGTCCAGGAGTCTGCACTGTTGTACAGCATGGGATCCACTTCCAACCATGAAGTTCATCAAGATTGGTGGGGTATAAACAAAGTGGTAGCTGAGTACAAATGTCAACAGAAGGGGCATTCAAACTGTCTACCACCTCAGTCAAATGACTTCCTGGTCTCAGGGCATTCACTCAAAAAGGCTCATAATTAATCACAGTGACACACAAAGGAACAGTGGTGCTTGGGGCCTTTTGGCCCTGTACACCCAAGACACCTCCAGCTGAATTTGTCAAATTAATTACATAACAACACATGTGAAAACATTACTGATATAGAACTTCACAGGAGAGGAAAACATACTGTTTTCAACTACGTCTTGCTGAACAAGGATCAGGTTATTTTCATTTGTGACTCTGATTATTTTATATGGATGCTAAGCATGGCACGCTCTTTGATGAGGCTGTGTGGTATTACAACAAAAATGTGTAAAATTGATACCATCAAATTTGGTATTGCTGCAGCTGAACATTAGAAAAAATGCAATGACATCACTGGATTTTTTAAAAATGTTTTTTGTACATAAACAACTAAAAAGTGTCCTGGAGAAAAAGGTGGTAAACAAAAATCCTTTAGTCTTCAACTGTTCATCAAAGCACCATAATAGTGATAATTGTGATAACGTAATTTCAATATTTATAAAGCTGTTATACAACAAACATACCTGAATGCAGGGTAGAACAACTGCAGGGCATTTAGTGTGTGCCTGAAATATGGAAGCTGAGTGATTAGCTCCTCCTGTGTTTGTGTGATGGAGCCAGAATTTTATTGAAGTACCTTTACTGCATGCTATTGGTTGGATATTTGATTGCTGTGTCACTAACTCTCTCTGGAGGCCCATCACCCCCTAACTAATAGGTAAGGACTAGGTGCAAGTGTCCCTGCAGTATATTATTGGAGCTACAGGTGTGATAGGACAGGAAGAAGACAGCTGAGGAAGGGAACAGTGCAGGACGAAGCCTATATCACTGGCTTTGGTGGAAGTAAGGGCAGGATCAGGAGCCTGAAGCGCAGCAGCTGTTCTGGGATCCACTGGTTCAATAAGCCCTGAGCTGAAGGATATTCCATGCTGGCCAAGGAAAACGTTTGAGTACGATGGAAGAGTTCATAGACCTGGAGCAGGAGGCCGGCTGTGGAGCCAGGCTGGAGGATTGGTGGACTGCCGTGTAGTCTATCTTCTGCAGGCAGACTGGTTACATGGTGTCACCCCAAAGAAGAAGAGAACCAGAAGAGGAAGTGTTGTCTGCAGCACGTTGTCTTTTTTTAAAATCAAATTCCCCTAATTAACAACGATATTCACCCAGATGTAATCATGTATGGTTGGTTTGTTTGCAACAATCATTACTTTCCATTCTTTTGTTCCAACTTGCAAAAAAAACTTTATATTGCACTTTATTGATAATGCCACTCAAAATCTTAATTCAATCCATGAGTCATCCACTCCACATTCAGTCTTGGTGATTATAAGGTACATGTGTAGCCACAACTGCTCTAGGGCAGGCTGACCACCACAGAAACATTAATACTCATTCATAAACCACGTTGATAGATGAGGATGTGTGTCCTGATGGGACACAGAGCTTGTGGTATGGCATTTTGAAAATGTAAGAATAGAAAATAATCACACATGGTAGAATCAGGAAATAAAATAAATGGGAATCTTCAAGTACTGAATGATCTATGCGTGATATAAAATCCATACATTTGTAGTTCTGTAATGATTAATTAACTGAACTTGCTGGTGTAATGCCAACATTGGCACCATTGAACAAATGTTTGACAGGTAATGAATTACCCTGAATATGTGATCTGTGGCCATGAGCTCTTTCTAAATAATTCAGGTTGGTGTGACTCTGTCATCCACTGTGAGTGACAGATGTAGGATTAACATGCTGGCGGTTGTGCTGAGCTCAGGCATTGGGTCTCAGCACTAACTGACACTGGGATCACAAAGGCTATGTTGGAAGCTTTTGCCAAGTTTGATTATGTAACATAGAGCGGGGCAGTGTGTGTCAGGCAAGGTGTGGCTCAGTATCACACACAGAGTAAAAGTGAAGCTTTTGGGATTAGTGTTGGACAGTGTTAATGAAAATCCAAAGCATTAAAATCTAGATGCTTCTGAAAATGGACTGTTTTGTAATATCTGTGATGGTAAACTGGTGTATTTTTTAGAGAATTAGATGTCAAGAGTTTGTGGATAATTAAGGACATGTCAAACAAAAGCTTCCACACGAGACGAGACGACATGAAACATGTGCCATACATATGGGAGGAATGCATCTGACTGTCCTCCTTGTTAGAGGAACAACATTGTCCAGTGTTGTGTGCATTAAAGCTGTCACTTTGTCAACAAATCCATCAACGTGTGTTGGAGTAGAGTTCAGATACATGTTCTCTGTCATATTAACACATGGTGTTGAAATACTGATGGAATGGATTTCTTAAATTTGTTAACAGCACTATCAGACAAACATCAAAAATAATTAATTTTCTTCTCAGCAATTGTTTAGTCACATAAAGTCAATTCAAAAGTTATTTAGACATGATCAGACAGAACAGGGTTATGAGGGTTAAACTGTCATTTTCATCATCAGTGTGAATGTTAAAGTCGTCCAGTACAATGACTTTACCAGTATTCAACGCTAAGTCTGATAAGAGATCTGAGGAGTCCGTCAGAAACTGTGAGTAAGGTCCAGGTGGTACAATACTGCTATCAGGAGTGGCTTCTCTGATTTCTATTTTGGGTGAGATAAACTGAGAGTCAGGTGTTCTAAGGAATTATAAATCATCCTAAGTCCAGGATTGATCCATAGTAGAGTACAGTAGATTCATTAATAGTAACATGATCTTGCTGTTGCAGCCAGGTTTCTGTAGAGCAAAATAGATCAATATAAAGATTACTAATCAGGGCAGCAGAGACGTAGACAGAAAAGCTCTGATATTCAGTAAACCACAATTAATGGTTTAACTTTTGTCTTGTTAAATGAATTGTTTTGACATTTAGAAGGTTTCCATGATTTACTCGACATGTGCTTATTGGTTTAATCATTCTAGGTGGTGGTTGGTGGGGGGTGTTCATAATGGGTCATAATGGGTTTTGGGGAGGGTGGCGGCAGGTGGAAGACCACAGAACTTGTTATTTTCAGCAAACATACAATCTCAATAAATTCTTCCTAAGCCTTGCATTGTGGCACTATAACAAATCATTATCTAACACCATTGTAAAACTGCTCAGGGTTTTTTGGTTGTTGTTGTTGGTTCTTTTGTATAATGAACTGAAACATACAGATGAAACATCTGAAAATGTCCTTTTTTGGCAACTGGTGCACCACACTCCCTTCATGCTTATTGTCTCTGTGAGTAAAACACAAACTACCTTATGATGACTGCTGCCATGTAACCCACAGGTCAAGACAAAAATATCTTGGAGACATGGAGGCAGACAGACAGATAGATGTGAGGATTTTTAACATGAAGGTAGTGTGTCTAAATTACGCAACAGTTCATTTGACAACCTGGATCCCTTGGGAATGTCCCTTCTGCGACTCCCAGGGAGCAGTTGATCAAGCCAGCTGAGGTCTGAAGTCACGCATTTGCTCACACAATGATGAACAGAAAAAAAACCTATAAAAGTTTATGGCATCAATTAAAAGGTACGAAAGTGACCTGGTGAGGTTTTATTTGAGCTAGCCTACATAGATTTGTTATAATTAATGCTGGAAGAAACACCCTGTAGTCTGAGCTATTGATGCCAGTAAAATGAAGGAAGAGTGTGTTGAAAGAGATATATAAAGCGCTTTGGCATCAAACCACATGTGGCTCTCTTTGCCCAATAATGCCGTTTAGTTCCAGTGGTAGTAGCATTCAATCAAAGCTACTCAGAGGGAGTCTCAGATCCATGTTAAAACTATATCTGGCTTGAGAATGTCACTGTAAGGAATTAATATCCTCTTTACTATAGCTCATTCAACAGTGCACACACGAGTAATTTAGTCTGAATCCAGTTTAAGCTCATTTAATGTCACTTTTATATGTGTAAAGTGGAAAATGATCTCTTTTGATGGCCCAGTAAATGAAGATTAAAATAGAAATGTTGTAAAAGGTATAAATAAAAAAAGTAATAACTTGTTAAGCACATTAAAAAGAAAAGGAAAGTATCCTGTCTTTTATTGATAAAAGTTTTAAGTCTCAGGACTTGAGAAAAAACAAGAAAGGAAAATGCTGCTTGGCAGGTCTACAGTGTTTGCACGACTATCTTCTGCTCCACCCAGAGGATTTTAACCAATCCAGATCAGCCTCAGAAACTATGTCTGGGCTTTGACAAGCTCATTAATGTGTCTTAATTGAATTAAGACACATTAATGAGCTTGATAAGATAAGAATTAAGTTAATTCTTATATTTTCTAATCAGTCTGTCATAGCTTTGCTGGGTCATTTTTCTATCCAGCACTAGATTTCAGCCAAGCTTCATCTTTCAGGCTGATGACCTCACATTGTACTGTAGAATACTATTGTAGAAAAGTGTTCGTAAACAACTCGATGATAACATGAAGTCAAGGTGCTGTGGCTGCAAAAAACACTCCAGTCATCACCTCTGACTGGTGGCTGTTTGGTTTTGTTTTCTTTGTACAAAATAGGTAATTTTTTATTCATCTATCCATCCATTATCTGTCCCGCTTATTCCATTCAATTAATCTCATGGGCAGGAGGCGGGGTACACGCTGGACAGCTCGCTAGTCCATCACAGGGCAACACAGAGACACAAGCAACCAGACAAATAGTCAATCACACACACATTTACTCCAATCAACCTAACGGGCATGACTTTGGATGGTGGGAGGAAGTCAGAGTACCCAGAGAAAACCTCCATTAACACAAGGAGAAGACTCCACACAGAAAGACCACTGCTCAAGCCAAGGTTTGAACCAGTGACTTTCTATCTGTGAGGCTGTGGTGCTAACCACCGTGCAGCATATTGTAGAAGAGTGAACACAAAATTATTAAGGATTGCACAATCTTTTCAGTGACAACTGCTTCTCTAAAATTACATCTGAACCTTGTTATCCCTGGCATTGTGTTAACATGCACCTGAAACCAGCAAAACATGTGTTTATAAAGCTGCTCACACTTCTTAATGATTAATGAATGAATTGTATTTGATTAATAACCCCGACTTACCCTTTAAAGTTTTTTGATGATACTAAGGAGTTTAGTTACTTTATCACTTTTCACAGGCTTTTGGTTTCTATTTTGGTAGAAAAAAAAACATAATTACATACTTTAATATATAATGTATTACTATTCTATGTAAGAGAACTCGTTTTATAAAAAGATGCAAACATGGAAACCTATTTTTGGAAATCACACCTTGAGTTAGAAAAGTGAAAATAAACCTGCTGAAGTGCTGTTAAGCTTACAAAAAGTACTCATTGTTTTCTTTAGCTTCTCAGTGTGGTGAGAATTCATCTAATGGCTGAGATGTTTTATATTTTTTATTTTTGTCTGTTGACCAAATGAAAGAGACACAACAGCCTTGTCCTACTACTGCCCACGCTTGTCATAATGTGTGAAAGAAACACTCGCTAGCTGTTAGCGACTGAATACAAATAAAAGGACTGAATATATAAACAGATATTGTTATTATTATTAACTCAAGCTGAATATATTTGCTTTGTGGCATCATCCTATCAGTCACATTCCCATCCCTACTTTTAAGGTCTTTTTAGATTATATTAAACATTTATTTTTCACAATAAAGTCAGTGAATGTGATACAGGCCTGAGCTGTAGCTCAGGTAGAAGAGCAGTTGGAAGGTTGGGAGTTCAATTCCAGGCTTCTCCTGACTACATGCTGAAGTGTCCTTGGGCAAGACACTGAACCCCAA
>JBAMHV010000023.1:12956458-12990858 GCA_037177535.1 Pseudomugil gertrudae
TGTAAAGCGCTTTGAGTGGTCAATAAGACTGGAAAAGCGCTATATAAGTATGAGTCCATTTACCATTTACCATTTACATGGTGTCAAACCACCATAAAGGGTTTGATCATTTGCTTAAATAAAACAATCAAAATAAGAATAAACTCCTGTTTAAGAAGGTGCTAGATGACACTAGCCATCCATTCTCTTTTCAGTAAATCCCCTGCAAACAGTTTATATTTACAGCCACCAAAAATGCTTTCAGTAAGTTTAGCATTAGATGCATATCTCTTACTGAACAATGCAATAAGAATTGCAGCATTTTGCTCTAACGATGTTGTCATTTGGAGTTTGGAAAGCAGCCACGTGCAAAACTGAATGAGCTGACATATTCTGTGCCTGATCTTCTTTCGGCTACAGTAGGTTCCTCTGCTCAGATAACCTGAGGGAACATGAGGGGGGGCACTCATTTCCTGGCTTTCAACCTTCAGTAATCATCTCTGTGTGCCCTAAGTTAGACCAGGACAATGATGGGAGAAAAAAACCAAAAGGTTATAAATAATATGATCAATTAAATATTAATTCTACTTGTCTGATTTTAAATGCATCCTCCCACATGCACACAAGTTGACAATTGCAAATACAAAACACTAGCCAGGTATCAAAAAACACATGGCAAATAGGGAACCTTAGAGGCCATTTTCCTTAAACAGACCAAACTGCCTCTGAATGCATCCAAATAGACCATCCTCGAACAGTCTGACTTTATAAAACGTTAGAAGTTGTGCGTCAGAACATTGGAGTTAAGAGCTGAAAGAGACAAACAAGGTGAAAAGAATTGGGTGCCTTTGAAATAAATTTGAAGAATTTTGAATATCACACAGTAAGTCCTGCAGAGCTTTATCAGACTGTGTCAGGTCAATATCTTGAAACTTGTGTGGCATAGTCACAGAGGAATAAGAGTCAGCAAAATTAGGTTGGTCCCAGCAGTGAAGTCATGAGAACAGACACAAAGCTACAGAAACAGTTACCCTGGGGCAGACTCGGATCTGTCAGCACTCTTTCTTAATGCAGCTCTCAGTGGAAGGTAAAATGGATAAGATCCTTCTCTCCAAATACACCTCAAGAAACACTCACACATGCTTTTTGCTCATTATCGTTACAACACATGGCTACCTGAACAATACGCATCTTTTCTTGCAAGCTTGCATCACTTATGTCCCTGGACACAGCTAGGACACCATCTCCAGTATCAAGCAGAATGAGACCCTTTGTTGTTGTAGACTCAGAAAAAGATCTTCACTGTGTTATTTGGGTAATTTTGATACAGAGAACAGTGCCTCTTTTAGCTTCAAGAAGAATAGCTACCAAAATGAAAAGGATACAGAAAGACTCAACAGATTGTGCTTGAGTACAGTTTTTATATTAATATATCTTCAATACTCTTTCAACTGATCTAACCTAAAAGTAGTTTGTTGTGACAACGTTATGACTATATTTTAATTCAATTCAATTCCATTTTATTTATATAGCCCAGTATCACAACAAAGTCGTCTCAAAGGGCTTCACACACAGTTAATCACACATATTTTAAAGGGCCTGTTTGCTGATAATGCCATGCAATGCAACTTTATGTATAATGCACTTTTAAAACAACAAAGTTGATCAATAATTATAAAAAGTTCTAATGTTCTACCATCTAATGTTCTGCTTTGCACCTATAACATGTTACATAATTGGCAAAAAACGTGCTAAAAAGGTCTGAACTGACTCAGAATAAAAGAGTGAAGAAGTTACATAAGACAACACGGTATTCAATTGTATTAACTAGACAAGGGGAGAGTCTATCCATTTCTTTCATCTTATTTTAGGCATAGAGCTACTTAGCAGGTAGGTTGCATACTGTCCTAAAAAATTAAACAAAAATAGAAAAGGAAAATCAGACGTATCTGGTTTGCTTTAAATGATTTATTATGCCAATAGTTTAAGACATAAACAAATACACATACAAAACTTCTTCGAGGATTTTTCTTTAAAATTCAACAGGTAGTGGATCAAACTCATATCCATTGTTAAAACAGATGAGGCTCTAGAGCCGAAATAATCTATTATAGTTAATTAATTTAGTAAAAGTGTCATGCTGTACTCAGTATAACTTCAGTTTTTGGGTTTCTTACTGTGTACATAGCGACCTCTCGTGCTAAACAGGAAACATTACTCCGGATTAAACTGTGGAACAGCTGGACTTCTCTCTGACCAATCATCAAAAAGAATACACTGATGCCAGAAGATCAACCAACGAACGGGTCCGTCTTTCATAACAACAATGGCGTCTTATGCTAGGTAAAGCGCGGCAGAGCTAAAAA
The DNA here is from genome assembly GCA_037177535.1 of Pseudomugil gertrudae. Taxonomy (NCBI): domain Eukaryota; kingdom Metazoa; phylum Chordata; class Actinopteri; order Atheriniformes; family Pseudomugilidae; genus Pseudomugil; species Pseudomugil gertrudae. The sequence continues at coordinate 12,958,804 of JBAMHV010000023.1, forward strand.
CATACACATTTTACCCCTGGAAAAAAGTCAGTGTGTTAGGTAAGTACTAAATTTACTATAATGCACGCGTTGATTAAGATATGTGTGGTCTCATTTACTGAAATACTCGTTTGCTCTAGTGCACAAATGTGTTTGATCTAAAACTGGTATTTAATAGTGCAGCTAGCCTACGGCTAACATGCTAATGAATATGATAGCTTAACTGAACGGCACTACCGAAAGGTAAACAGAGCGTTTTGTAGTTCCTCTTTTGAAAATGTAGTTCTATCTTCACAGATGTGCGCGTGAGTTCGTAACAAGATGAAGGTGGTAAATTTGAAGCAAGCCATTCTGCAGGCATGGAAAGAACGGTGGAGTGACTATCAATGGGCTATAAATATCAAGAAAAACTTTCCAAAGGGGGCGTCATGGGACTACCTCAATCTTGCAGGTCTGTGATGACATTTCGACATTCCATGGATAATCTTTTCTGAATATTTACCTGTAAATCAAAATTTTCTTTGTGCACCACAGAGGCTTTGATGGAGCAGGCGATGATTGGACCTTCTCCCAACCCACTCATTTTGTCTTATCTCAAATATGCCATAAGTTCACTGGTGAGAAATGGAAGAATTGTAATTAAAACCGTGTGTAATGCAACAATATTGCTCATTTATATCCTTTCTTGGTTTTAGATGGTGTCTTACTCCAGTGTGCTTACAGCAGTCAGTAAGGTATTTTAATGCTTCATAACTCTAATATTGCAATGTGTACTAGATAATTTCCAGGACTTTCAGAGATATCTCTCTCTTTAAATAGTTTGATGATTTTTCCCGAGAGCTGTGCGTCAAGTCACTGTTGGAGATAATGGACATGTTTTGCCATCGTCTCAGGTACGTTTAACAATGTCCCCATTTCAAGGCATTTACAGCATTTTTATGGTTTTATTAACTTACATTTAAAGTTGTAATGAGAGAAAACATTTATTTATTGTGATGACTGACAATAACGTCAGTGCTCATCTTCTCACTTGTCAGTAGTAGATTGTGCTATGCATCTAGACATGCTCCTTATGATACACTGAGTCAATTGCTCCTAAAAAAAATGCTAAATAGCCTAAAAGGTTTCCATTGAACAACACAATAATAATGAAGCATGTTTACCATAACTTTTTGTTTGTCTTTTACCATTTGTTTCCTCTTTCGTTTGTTTCTTAGCTGTCACGGAAAAGCAGAGGAATGCATTGGGCTCTGTCGGGCCCTGCTGGCGGTCTTAGTCTGGCTGTTGCAGGGTTGTGCATGGTATTGTGAGAGACTGCGAGAACTGGGTCCATCACCGAGCATAGAAGCCAGCCTCAGAGCCTGCCAGGAAAGGCTGCATAACCTAATGAAGAGCAGCAAGAACAGAGCTCTGGTCCACATTGCCAGACTGGAAGATCAAGGTGTTTTTATGTTGATGCTTCCTGTCATCAGTCTATATTTTCTTAGTCTGTAATGGCTTTGCAGGTTTTGAATCTGATCAAATCTGAATTGCAAAAATTTATTGCTTTGATTAATAACTATTTGGACATTTTTAAAAATATTAAATGAAAGACCATTTTTTTAAAAAGAAATTGATCGAAAAAATTGTACACCAACAGATGTAATGATAGCATGCCAGCTATGCTGAAGAAAATATGTCATATTTTTTCTATACTAGAAATCTTACTTTTGCTTCTCCTCTTCCCCAGGTTCCTGGAGCAATGTAGAGCAAGCTCTGCTCAAAGTCACAGATGCCCTTGGTAATGTGCCTAATCAGACACTGAGGAATAAATTAGAGGACTCATTGACTCTTGTAAAAAGGTAAAGATTCCTTTGTAGGAGATTAATTGTTGAATTCTCACATGGCGGTGGTTAAAATGGGACTGGACTAACCCTTTAACACTTTGGCTCAGTATTCCTGTGATGCTCTCTGTGGACTGTGACTCTCCAGTCCATGCCTCCTTCCCATCAGTCCATGCTTTCATCATGCTGGAGGGGACTATGAATTTGACTGGAGAGACACAACCTCTGGTGGAGCAACTAATGATGATCAAGAGAATGCAGGTGAACATTAAAATTAAAATATTAGATGTATTTAAGAAAATCTCTTAAACTGAAAAATTAGATTTGTTCAATTCATAATTGGAAACGTGGAGTAGGACAGCTGAGTAAAGATAGATGTACACATTAGCGTCATTTTTGTCACCAGTGCCAATTAATAAATGTGAAAAGTTGTGTTCAGAATGGAAAAGGAACTGCTAATAGGATATACTTAACTAATGCAGGATTTTGTGTTTTTATATGCAACAAAACAACTTAGCTCAACTTAGCTTATCTAACAGCTTCTTAACTGGTTTGTAGTAAGTAGGTAAGAAACCTAGCAGTCAGTGGCGTCACACTAAAATTACCATGAGATAGCTATTTTAAAAATGTCTTATTGTTCTTCTCTAGATGTGATTTTTATTTTTCATCATACAGGAAAATACTGTAAATAAGAATTTGTAACATTGACATTATCAACAAAATAGCTCAACTATAAACAACTTTAAAAGGTCATTAAAACAACCTTTTATCAGTTCAGATTTCTCACCATAACATCACCTGTCATATATGCAGGCTTATACTTATAAATGTTATGATTATTACATTTTGCTTCACAGTTTAAATTTAAAACAGGGGTCACCAACTCTTCTACTGCACCTGCTTGTTAATAAGGCTTTGATTTGAATCAGATGTGTTGTACCAGGAAAACCTTAAAAGCTTCCGGATGGTAGCCCTTGAGGACCAGAGATGGGCTGTGTCTCATACCATAATACAGGCATTCACCTTATAAAAAATCCTGACATATTTAATCCTTTAGCAAATTAATCTACTTTGATTTACCAATTAGATGTCAGGGAAGCAGTCATCAAGGAAACAAAATGCGGTTTCCTAAATATTAGACCTTTAAATCTTTGAGTAAAACGACCACAGAGTGAGATATGATAAAATAAAGTAAAAACAAAATAAAAACCTCAGACGGTTTCCTCAGAGTGATTACAATTTTTCTGTTGGTTACATCCAACACTTCACATAATGTAAGAAATATAATCAGGCAATAATAAGACACACAAACGAGTACTGTCATTTTTATGCATTATGGGGATTTTTGGTTTTGTTTTGATTTTCGCCTTTTACAGCATTTAATGTTCTCTGTCTATTTAGCAAATTCCTGCTCCTCTTTTCATCCTGGAGATATGGAAGGCTTGCTTCACTGGCCTCATCGAGTCACCAGAGGGCACAGAGGAACTGAAATGGACTGCGTTCACTTTCCTCAAGGTTTTTTAAAAATCTTTTTATAGGCTTTTTTATTTCCCAAATGTTAGTGCGGATTGCATTTTAGACTTTGAAGTAATGTTCTAAGTCATTGCTGGATATATAATGTGTAAACCAATGAATGAATATGTTTAGTTATGCAGTATTTGTTCAATTTAACATTTTATCTAAATTTTGGTTTCTGATTCTGTTTTTAGTTTGCAGTGTGTGTAGAGCCATAATTATTTTAATGTATGTAATAAAATTAAATTAATTTAACTATTTCTTGTATTTGTCGATGACAACTTTAAGAGCATATTATTAGTATGTTTATTAGCAAAATAAGCAGCTACAGGAAAATCCTTGTTTTTTTTTAATAGATCCCACAAGTTCTACTTCGTCTAAAGAAATATCCTCAGGCTGATAAAGGACAGGTAAAACTTTTGACCCACTAATTTTTACATGGCAGATAGCTATGCTATTTAGTTACTTAGTTAGTGTATTTATTTGGTAGTTTGAATGTAGTTTTAAGAACCTTGACCTTGAAATGATGGTAATTATGTTTTCATCCAGGATTTTATGGAGGATGTGAATGTGGCTTTTCAGTACTTGCTTAAACTGACACCGCTGTTGGACAAAGCAGATCAAAGATGCAAGTGAGTGGTTAAAAACTGCAATCAGCTTTGCTACTTTTAATCATAAAGTAGGACATTGTAGGCAAGAACACAGTGGAAAAACCTTAAAAGCCAACACTAGAGATAAAACATTTTTTTTGCTGTTTCTCTCATTCTTTCCATAGTTGTGACTGCCTTGGCATGCTCTTACAAGAGTGTAACAAGCTTGGACTCCTGTCAGATTCAAACACGGATAGCCTCACATCAAAACGGTATGAGTTTCTGTCGTATCATTCAACCTGCTGAGGCCTCTCGACATTACACCTGTAGTAACAGCCTGATGTAACAGATACCTCCTCTTTCTTAGTTTCTCGGAATCTTTATTTTCATGTTTGTTTTGTTTTTAAATGGTAAGGGAGTTTTGGACACCACATTAACACAGTACACCCCAACCCGCTCCCACCCTACCCCACCCCCAACCCATCTTGTCTCCACCCCCTCCCTTCCTGTCCTCCTCCCCCTGCAAATTTGATTCAGGACCGAGGACAGGGAGTTCGCCCCAAGGCTAAAGACTGCAGAAAATGCTAACATCCAGCCAAACCCAGGACTCATCCTGAGAGCAGAGCCCACTGTCACCAATATTTTAAAGGTAGGGCACCATTATATGATGTGAAGCATGGGGGAGATTCTAAACATGATAAATAAAATTAACCCTTCAAAGACCACAAGTGGGATAACTTGTAACATTTTACTGCACGGGATTATTTCTATATATGTTTATTATTAAGAAGAAATGAACAAATGTGCCCCTCTTTGTTTGTCAGACAGTAGATGCAGACCACTCTAAATCCCCCGAGGGCCTCTTGGGGGTTCTTGGACACATGCTGTCAGGGAAGAGCCTGGATCTGCTCCTGGCTGCTGCAGCAGCTACTGGAAAACTCAAATCCTTTGCCAGAAAATTTATAAAGTGGGTAACCTTTTGAAGGAGAGCATGTGGTAGAATTGCACAAGTTGAAGTTTTTGCACTGCTGCATATTTTGATACAGTCTTACAAATTTGTTTTCTTCTCTCTTGTGTGTAGGCTTAATGAGTTTCCCAAGCACATCAGTGGTGAAGGATGTAAGTGCGAATGCAAGAGTGACAAGTTCCAACTTGGGAATTTCTGTCCTTGTTTACTTGCTTTTCATTTAAATTGTTATTAACATTGAAAATGTTTCTCTACTTTTCCATAGCCAAGTCTGCATCTGTACGGGCCCTGCTCTTTGACATTTCCTTCCTGATGCTCTGCCATGTAGTACAGACATATGGTTCAGAGGTATGTTGATGTAAAGCAGCACAGTAGTATGTGTGGATTTTACAATAACCTAAGCATACAGTGTAGGGATAAATAAATGTGCGTAAGTGATCTAACATGACCTGAAGCATCTCTCAGATTGCTGAACAGATGAACACAGTTTCATCAGAAAATCTTTGCCTTTCCCACTCCAGGTGATCCTGTCTGACCCCAGTCCATCAGGGGAAACACCCTTTTTCGAAACTTGGCTGCAGACATGCATGCCTGAAGAAGGGAAAACTCTGAACCCAGACCATCCCTGCTTCAGGCCAGAGCCTGGAAAGGTGGAGAGTCTGGTGACCCTGTTGAACAACTCGTCAGAGATGAAACTAGTGTAAGTTGCAGGTTAATGTGCAGTTTCAGTCAACATATGTTTGGCTTATAACTGTGGTAATGTTGATATTTTTCAAACAATTTATTGATGTATATAAGAATAAACACTGAGAAATTTAAGTCAGATCATGTTATTTTAATTGGGACAATGTCTTGCATATAGAAAGGAGTGCTTTAAATGTGGATTTTTTTTATCTGTTGTTAGGCAGGTGAAATGGCATGAAATTTGTCTCAGCATACCAGCAGCCATATTGGAAGTTCTCAATGCGTGGGAGAATGGTGTGCTTTCTGTGGAGGCAGTACAGGTCTGTCATCAATCAACAGTTTTCTTTTTTTTTTTTGTCCGTCACTGGAAAGTGCTGTGAAATTTCTCAAGGCTTTGTGGCTTATATGATGCGCGTACATCTACTCTTACACTAAAGGCGAAAAAAAACTGCTTCTTTTTTTTACTTTGACTCAGCATGACATGTACTGTGGAAAATGACGAAAGTTGCAACAGCAGGATGTTGTGCAGATTCACCAGACTTCCTGTTTAGTTTCTGTTCCAAGTTCTTTGGATATCACAATGTGAAGCGATGTCATTTGAGTCAGATCCTCTCATCTTTTCCATGTTGTGCATCTTTCTAACAACATCTTTCCTTCCTCTTTTCTTGGTATGGTCATCTTTTTCTTAAGTGTAGAAGATCACTGACAACATTAAGGGGAAAGTGTGCAGCATGGCTATCTGTGCAGTGGCGTGGCTGGTGGCCCACGTCAGAATGCTGGGAAGAGACGAGAGAGAGAAGCCCCAGACTATGATCCGACAGCTTGTAACCCCACTGTTTGCAGAGAATACCCTGCAGTTTTACAACGAACGGTATAATTAAATTAAACCTGCACACTTGGCATATTCCTTTACCAGATCAAAGGTTGATTAAACCCTGTTTACAATATCTCCTTCCTAAAATTTCAACAGGGTGATCATCATGAGTTCCATCATGGAGCACATGTGTGCCGATGTCTTTCAGCAAACTGGTGCAACTCTGCGTCCCCCAGTCGAGGGCCAGGAGCCGATTCCATACCGCAACCTTCTACCTGCCAAGGAGCCCATCCATAAGGCCCTCAGCAGCCAGTTCCAGACAGTTTTGCGCAAAGGCTGGGTAGACAGTCGAGCTCTGCATCTGTTTGAAAGTCTTCTCAGCATGGGAGGAGTTTTCTGGTTCACAAACAATTTAGTCAAGGTGAGAGGATAGAGTGGAAGTGCTGATGGCTGCAGACATCACTGTCTCATCACCAATTTAAAACAAAATTATGCTTCTTTGTCATATTTCAGGAGCTACTGAAGGAAACGCGACAGGAGTGGGCCAATCGAGCAGTGGAGTTACTCTACAGCATCTTTTGCTTGGACACACAGCAGATCACCTTAACACTGCTAGGTACCATATTGCCCAACCTGCTCACAGACTCCGCCCACTGGCGCAGCCTGTCGGACCCTCCCGGAAAGGCTTTGGCAAAGTAAGAGAGACCATCTATCTTCACATGAATGGCGACTGTTGTTAAGGTATTTTGCTGCTTGTCTTAACTTGACTTTTAATGACACCTCAGGTTATCAGTGTGGTGTGCACTCAGCTCATACTCCTCCCACCACAAAGGCCTGTTCTCAGCTCGTCAGAGGAAAAGGCAGAGAGAAGATATTGAGGTAATAATGCAAATAAGATGTTTTACATTGTGTTTCTTATATAAATTATATAATTTAAACTCTTTTAAAATAATGACAATATTATAATCAGAATATTTCACAACAATCACTGATTTTCAGCATAATCTCTTTTTCTTGTATGTTATGGACCACAGGACTACAACAGCCTCTTTCCCTTGGATGACACTCAACCATCCAAACTTATGAGGCTGCTCAGTTCCAACGAGGATGAGCCTGTAGCTCTTTCTAGTCCAGGTTGGTCTATTCATGTCTAGATTTGAATCCAGGCTGTAAATATGAACAATCCAACCTTTCTAAAAATGAGTATTTCAGGCTGAGCTGAGGATTATGCAAATACCTGGTGATTTTCAAAACTGCAGAGACTTTCTAAGATACCTTATCCAGCAGGTTACTTTATGTAAGCACTTTATCCTAATCAAACGGGGATAGGCTCAGCTTTATGAAATCTGTCTCTGCAGTAATAATTTAGCAGCATCTCGACTGTCAGCAAGTTCTAACTCGAGCTCTGGAGTTGAATATGAAGTTTTTCTTTGAACTGTTCTGTACATAATTTCCTTTTGTTTTGTTTTTTAAACAATACAGAGCTAGTTTAAATGTTATTACTCATTAATGTCTACTGCAGTCACTTAAATTGATTTCAAGCATCACTAAAATATATCACAATTTGTTATTGAATCATTTAGATTCAGTCTTTTCATAGATTTATGATCATTATAAACATGGATGTCATGGCAGCACTGGGCTTAAAATCTCTTTTTCTTTTATTATGAAATTAAGCCTTATTCAAATATTTAAAAAAAGGTTGATGCTATTTTAAAATGCCTTATAATAAGTAATGTTATAAAGCATGCACTTCTTTATTAGTTCTACATCCTGCTTTGGGTTAGGATGTTTGGCAGCTGACCTGACCCCAGCTCTGTCTAGCTCATTTCAGGATAAAGGTTTCTGAGGTAGATCTCTATTATCACCTCCATTTTCTGCAATCTTTTCTGTTTCATTTCACAAACTTCAGTCAAGCTGGAAAGTTTGATTTTGACATTTCTTTCTTGGGCAGCAACCATCCCAAGAGATGTAGCTGTTACTTGAAACGTGACAATCCCACAACTTCCACTCCATTGCCCTTCTGAACCTTGTTCTTTCCTGATTGTCCACAACCCTTTCAAACCATTTTGCCCTCAGATGAGGGAGACAGTTTGGGTATTGGTCTTGAGGATAACAAAGTGGCGACACCTTTCAATGACATTTGCTTTTATTTGAACTGATGGACTTAATGAGGAGTAGCTCCTAGAGACATTATTGACTCTTTTTTCCCCTTTCTCATATCTTTATTAAGCTTCTTGGACTTTCCCATCGTGCTGTGTAGAGGTCAACCCATTCAGTGTTCACACAATGTTTTTTTTTTTTTTTATCTCAGAGACTCGACTAGATAAAGTACACTCTTAATTAGCATTTTTTGCAAAAGGTTTGCAAGACTTAAGCTCTTTTTTTTCACCACTGTCTGACATAATTAGTTCCTAAAACAAGAGATTTTAATTTCTCTAAACTTTTTTATGGATGTATCACCATTACATAACTGACCTCAGCTTCTCTGTAGCATAATGCCAAATTTACAAAGTACATCTCCAACAATTAGTGTCTGGCATTCAACTTTATTATGTATTTGTTTTGGTGATTTCTTCTAATTTCATCAACTGTTTGTCTTGTCTCGTGTCACTGCATAGGAGACCGGTCTATGAGCAGTTCCCTGTCAGCCTCCCAGCTCCACACTGTCAACATGAGGGACCCTCTCAACAGAGTCCTGGGTGAGATTTTACTTTGTGATATCTGGATGCTCACCATTCTCTCTAAAAGAAATAAACCAACTCATGTCTCATGTGCCTTCATGGATAAATTAGACTTGCAATTCCTAATTCTAAGTCCAACCTCTGAACAAGTGGGGAGAAAAGTCCATTTTTTTTAATCTGAAGTCTTTATGTGACCCTTTAATAAAATATGAAAAAAATATTTTTTGGTATTTGTATAATTTATTCCCATGTGATAAAATTATTATAGTGTAATCTGCTTTCTGGTATCCACCATGGGGCAGGAGACCAGTATCATATTGTGAAGAACAGGGTTTTAAATAAAGTTTCTTCTATAAAGGGATGCAAAATGCTTAAGTATATGTACCAATTCCCCTCCCTGAGCTGAGATACTTTACTGTGGTGGAGGGGCTCAAAAACCTCTATGATGAAGGAGATCCGTGGGTAAAAAGGCTCCCTTGCCCGGACGCGGGTCACTGGGTCCCCATTTATTTACTCCAGCAGATCCCACATTTTTATTTAAACGGTGACGTATAATTCAGACTTCCCCTCGATGTGAGGGTTGATTAAAACACAGAGGAAGAAGAAATGTCTTGTGGGCAAATAGTTTTCCTTCCACCAGGCAGGTTTTGTACAGACTTGTAGTCTGCACCAAAGAGCACTTCTTGTGCTGCTGTTGGCTTCCGCCATGGAGACACATGTTGATTTTTTTTTTGTTCATGTGAACCAAGCTGCACACATCTATAAGTAAATAGTCAAATACATTTTGAAATTGTTTTAAGAGATATTATGACAAGCAAGAGTTTATTTTAAAGTGATAAAGTTAACTTAAAACTCTCATCATTTCCACCTCTTTACCTTGCCATGGAAAGAGATAGATGATGTGTGAAACAGCTCTGATAATACTTGTTTTCTTCTCTTCAGCCAATCTTTTCCTGCTTATTTCCTCCATCTTGGGCTCCAAGATGGCTGGACCTCACACCCAGTTTGTACAGAGTTTTATGGAGGAGTGTGTTGAATGCTTGGAGCAGGGAAGTCGTGGGAGCATCCTGCAATTCATGCCTTTCACAATGGTGAGTTATGCATTGGGAGGAGAAGAAATGATGGAATACTTGACAGGTGGAATACAGTGATGAGTTAGCTTTGTGTCAGACTTAACTGGAAAGAGTTTGGATTGTATCCTTTAATCTACACTGTTGTGGTGACTATGTACCTTTTTATAGATCAACTACTTGATAAATGCTGATTAATCTATGACGAACGTTTGTGCACTATTGCTTCAAGGAAACATCAAAGATTAACCATAAAATTTACATAAATTCAGAGTTTCTGCTGCCTGTAAATGGTCATGGTGCACTGTCAGGAATTGGAGTGGTATGGAGGTGTGGACCCAGATGTAGGCAGGCAGGAGGCAGCAAGAATGCAGATAATGTGATTTTATTCGACTGGCTGGGAATTTTTATGGCGATTTCATATGCAAAACAACACAAGGACAACAACGAAAATATAACTAATGAACCGGGAACCAGAACCAAAATCTAAAGGGCTTAAATACAGACTCAGCAAGACACAGACACAGGTGAAGGTAAAATGTCCAAATGAAACCAGGTGAAAAGGATAAGCTAACCCAGGTGAACTGATAAACAGGAAGCACAAGGAGAACTACAAAATAAGACAGAAAACACAACACAAAAAGTCTAAATCATGACGGTGCACTGCCTCAGCAAAATAAAAGCCGCCGTGGCTTCAGCATTATGAGTTTTCATTTCAGACGTTGCACGTGTAAATTATGTATGGATCCAAATGGACATAAAATATAAATTTGTGTACATTTACAAACTGATAGGAGTGGAATATTTTACTCATGAAATGTGCCATTGATCTGGAAATAACTGGAAAAACAGAACACTGGAGTCACAACTTCCTGTCTGGAGCATGGGCGAAATGGGGGTGGGGTGCTCGTAGGACATGTACTCGCACTTTGCCCTCTGTCCCTCACACTTTTCTTAGCTGTTACAAACTTTTAATCCATTAATAGCATGTGGTACGTGTTAAACTACATGATGCCCAGCTATGCCTATATTGTTTTAAGCTAGTTAAGGGTACTAATGTTGCTACCCATGTTACATCGTTTGCTAGTTTATACTCAGAATAAATGCAGTACTCTGCAATTTTTGTGCTAAATTTGTGCTCACTATTTTTTCCAAATGTTTTAAATTAAAAGATGGCCTGCACTCTCCCAGTTCCAAAGAACCAGACCAAAATCAACCATTTATGTTGAGCAACACAAAACCCATCGGATTGTTTCATCAGACTCATGAAAGTAATAATTTGTCTTCATGTGTGTTCAGGTTTCAGAGTTGGTGAAGCTGCCCGCTCTGGCCAAACCTAAAGTTGTCCTGGCTATCACGGACTTGACTCTGCCACTGGGGAGGCGAGTTGCTGCTAAAGCCATCTCTGCTCTGTAAACCCTGATCCCAGATGACTTCAGTTCAAGCTGACACATTTGATGATTTTCTCCTGTTTTTGGGTGAACAATGGAGTTAAAGCTTTTGAAGCAGGAACCTCTTTTTAATGTACTTTGATAGAGATATTTGTTTATATGTGTTTCTTTAAACTATTTTTCTCTATTTGGACTTTTTCTGTTTCTTCTCACACAAAGATTTGTGTAACACATTTTGCAATAAAAGAAATGTCATTGTGAAGATCCTCTGTCGGTTGGCATTTGGTAACTTTATTTCCTATTGTGGTTATTCACCAGATGACATTGTTTATACGCATTTTGTAAAGTGGAATGATCCAACATCTGACTGCTGTGATCACAGACCCTTGTGACGGAGGAAAGGGGTGATCACATGCTGGTATCACATGGCATGAATGGCAAGGGAATCATCCTGTATCATAGTTGGTCATTCACCCGCTTGCAACATTTCCCTCGAGGAAATCTGTCTGCAGGGTTAGAGGAACCTCAGAGGAACTCTGCTGTTGACTGGTTTCGCTTTTAGTTGCATATCTCTATTATAAAAATGATGATATAAGATGAGTCTCACTGGAATTTATGCAGATTCATTGATGGCGTGATGTGTAATACCAAATGTTGCAACCTATTGCGTCACTGTATGGCCGTTGCCAAGAATAAACCGTTATCTTTCTTTAGTCTTTTATTTAAGATTAGAAAATGCATGAAGTTTAATGAGTCATACAAAATAAATCATGTGAATATTCAGGCCTGTGTTTAACAGTTATCAAAAATAAAATCCTCAAATAAATAGTTTACCTTCTAATAAATAAATAGATAAGAACAAATAGATGCAAATAAATAATCTCTAACAATTAAATAAATAAATGCCATAATAAAACATGGCAATAAAAGGTACATTTTGGACACATGCCAAAAGTCACTTATGACACCTGTTGATCAGCTCTTTGTCTCTTCGTTGGTTTGAATTAGACTCCAAAGGTGGTGGCTTATATCACCCCCGAAGGTCTGGAGCTGCACCAGAGTCAGGTGTGCTGCTACCTGAACATCATATTCCCCTGGTAGTCGCAGTTCCAGCGGAGTTGGGGTCTGTTGCACTACAACATCATTTCGAACCATTTTAAGCATCTGCAAAGCACAAAAGATGAGCACACTGTGAGGATGCTGAGATGCAATTCATCTTTTTCAGAATAGACTATTTAGAAGGAGTCTCCTACCTTCCTGATCTGAATCCCCAGATCTCTGATATCAGCTTTTAGATCGATCACTTTTTCTTTCTTTTCCAGTTTAGGAGCTATAGTTTCTAGTAAGGCCTGGTGCAGCTGCAGCCCTTCATAGATCCGTGTTAAGCTGGTCTCCTAACAGAAGAAAGCAGAAAAACTTTTTTTAATCTTCACTTCATTACAGTTTCTGTTCCTCTTTCGAGGGAAAATGCTTACCAGAGTGAAGTTTTCTGAAAGAGGTTTGAGCACAGGAGCAGAGGGGATGCCGATAGTGGAGGCCATCGTTTGAAGATTCAGATTTTCAGCATTGAGCTGCAGACTCTGTAGGTAATGGAAAACATTTAGATGTAAAAGTTTGTGGCTTAACGTGCAAAAGAAACATGACTCTAATGTGCTCTTGAAGGTTTAGCTGCTAGCAAAATGTAATAGTATTTGATTTATAATATTGCACACACAGTACTAATGCCACAATTTAGATTTACTGCAGTACCAATGCCTTACATCCTGAGAGAAAGTAACTCAAGCACCAAGACACCTATATTTATTGCTTCGTGTTATGGCACTGAATTGTGATCATTATGTATCTTCTTCTTCATGACTAGCAGTGTGTTTCTTAACCCCTTTAGCCTTGTTGCTGTTTTGTAGACCTCTGCTAGAAAATGACTGAAATAAGTGTATATCTGCAATCACAAGGTCTATTTGAATATGTGTGGAAGCATGGTAGAAGAATTCTTCTGAATTTTGTACATTTGTATGAACATGCAAATGAAGATGGCTTACAGCACAAATGAAAAAGGTTTCATGCCGCCTGGAAAAAAGACAATGTCTTATAAAAGCATCTCTTTGGAATGACGTGGCTATACTGCTATAAAATCATTGTACAATAATTTTACATTATGTCTGCAAAGGACAAGGTTTTTAGCACAGAGAGATGGGGCAACGATGGGTCATTTTGGCTCTGTTTGACCATCTCTACTCAAGTCCTTATTCCAGGGACTCCCAGCAAATTAAAGTTTTTGCAACATTTCATTTGACATTTAATTACACTCTGGCTACTTTAAATGCTATATTCAATGCTGGAAACATGGCACTATGTGATTAAACAAAGTACAATTACCTTAAATTTGCATTAAAGCCTAAGACATATACATGTACACACATATATATATATATATATAGGGAATATGTGTCATAGGTGCCGTCTCCAGAAAAGCCACGTTACAGTCGCATAAGTATTAAATAATAACTGAATATAAGCTCTTAGATATGAATAAAGACATCACAGCGCCAGTAACAGGACCATGCTGACTGCGTCCTCATTCTGACGCCAGTCTTTAATTCATGATTATGACGCAGCAGTATCAGGTCTAAACGCATTTGGGTGGAAACGCAGTGTCTCCAGCGCGTCTCACCTTTATATGAATGCAGGATTTGTGCGTATCCGCTACAGAGTGCAGCGTCTTCTCTGTCAAACTGCGGCTCTTCTGCAGCTCCTCCTGAAACAACGGGTCAACAAGTGTGCTGCTCCCCGGTAAAGGCGCGCTGCGGACCGCGGTGGCCATGTAGCACACTAAAACTGCGGGACAGAAAAAGAAAACGTCAGCACCGAGGCATTACAATCATCCTCTTTATCCACACAGCACAACGTGTGTGTGCGCGTGTGGACCATAATAGAACAAAGCTTTCTTCTTAGCAGCCCCAGTGCGCAGCAGAACTGGACACGTCCCCCCTTCCCCTCCCCAGGGTCCACAGCTGCATTTGTAACTGTAATCTGAAGCCAAAAGTAACTGCAGCAGTTGGAGCATGATTCAAGTAAATCACCACATCCACAATCTATGCAGCAGTACCTGTTTGATAGTCCAGGTGCTGAGCCACAACCACACTTCTGCACTGACTTGCAACTTCCCATCAAATGTCTGAGTTCAATGAGCAAAAAGGAAAGCCTTTTTACAACCATTACATCACTACTCACCAATCAGGGCATGCATGTTCAGTTGGGAAATGTCTCAGAAGTATTGAGCTCAAGCAAGTAGCAGTCATGGTTTGTAGACTTATATATATTCCTCCCTAGGAAGTTCCCATGATTGATAAAAAACCGTTGTCACAAATTTCCTTGTAACTTACCAATTTAAGTTAAGTTAGGTTATTCCCTATATCCTGCACTGGATTCAGCAGGTATAGAAAATTGATGGAAGGGTTTAAACATATTGATTGAATCCAATCAGGAATTGGCAGTAAATATTATTTAGCCTGAGCATAATACTCAACTAGATTTTTTTTATCAGTATAACAAAGAGGATACACATTATAAGGTAGTTTAACTGAAAGACAAAAATAAATAATTTGTATAATTAAATAAAACAGAACATGTGAAGCTAAGTAGGTTTTTAAGTCATATTACATGAAAAAGTTAAACGTAAAAGTGGAGAATTTGATCATTTCCTTTTGTGAAATAAATTCCTTACTCACTATTCTCCTAAAATGATGCAACACAGCTTGAAATTTATGAATGAGCAGAGTTGCTCAAAGCGATGAGCAGTCTTATAAAGAAAATGAGACGAACAAGACATTTTTGGGTTACGTTACAGGAAATTGAAAGTATTTATAACCATTGAAGTTACAATACTCTGAAATGTCGGGGTTTTTAGAGGAACCATCTCTTTATGTGTTTTATAATGACCATGTACATTTTGGAGAGAGGGATTGAATCCAGTATATGTAGAATTTTGGGGGGGTGTGTGCTTTTTTTTTGTTAGTTTTGTTTTTTCATAAATGGACTAGAAGATGTGCGTAGGTACATGTGATTCAAGATTGATCATGTTTTTCCAAATCATGACTCACATTGCAACGAAGAGGTCTCAGTTTATCTTCCCAGGTTCATACAGCCACTTCATCTCATATGTGTGGGAATGTAAAGAACAGACAGGCAGCCCCTCCGGGGTACCCCATCTCCTGCCCAGTGATTGCTGAGACAGGCTCCAACTACCCCCAAACCTGAACTGGATGAAGAGGTACAGATAATGGATGGATGGACGGACATAAGGGCGTTAGGAGGGTGACCTCTGGTGGAACCCATTTAATATATTCCACCAGAGGTCACTCTTACACATCAAACTTCACATTCTGCAACTCTTGACATCACAAAACATGCATTAATTTGCTTTATTATAGAATAAGAGTGAAAAATGTAAACAATGAGTTGCTCTCAGTCAAAACTGAGAAATGATTAGTGCTGGTTTTTTGTCTATTTAACACATTTTAAAGAGAATGCACAATTTATTCTATAACCCTGTTACTGTGCTGATCAAACTGAACAGCAACCCAGGATGTTTGTCCTAAGAGAGTTTGGGCTCTGTTGTAATTATTTTACAGCAGCAAGCAGACATGGGCAATGGAAATATGAAGAGAGCCTTATATCTTATTCTATATTTTTACCACATCATTGGGAGCCAGTTTTAGAGCTTTAAATCTAGCTTACAATGTTCTTAAATGTGATTTTCCCACAAATAAATCTAGCAAATGTTTGTTCTGTTCCAGTATATACATATTACTGTGTTTCTCAAGCTCTTTGGTGCTTTTCTCACCACAGAATTAATTACATAACTATTAGTTCAAATCCCCCAACAATTAGTCACATGTGCACGTCAGTGTTTCTCATTGTACTAATCACATTGCAAGTACTTTTGTACATATAGCGTTTGCTTTGATACAATTTTCTGCTGTTTCATGGCCTTATCTGCTTTGCTCAGAGCTAGAAAGTGTAATTGTAAGCTGTGTTTCATTATCTCAGTCCAAGTTG
The DNA here is from genome assembly GCA_037177535.1 of Pseudomugil gertrudae. Classification (NCBI taxonomy): domain Eukaryota; kingdom Metazoa; phylum Chordata; class Actinopteri; order Atheriniformes; family Pseudomugilidae; genus Pseudomugil; species Pseudomugil gertrudae. The sequence continues at coordinate 12,975,379 of JBAMHV010000023.1, forward strand.
TTTAGGAATGTGGGGGATAGGTGACTGTGAGTCATTTTTTGGTATTTACTTTATCACTTACGATAAAGCAACTCATATAACTTATGAGTCGAGAAAGGAGAGAGACGGGAGATAATGAAGCAAATATTTCAAATTTTACAATCCCATTGAAGCAAATCTTCCATCAAATTGGCATGTTTTCACTACAGGAGGAGCTGCATAACTGGAACCGTTTTTACTTGGACAGCTCTAATTTGTAATTTCCAAGTCGTTTATTGGGTGCACTAGCTGACAAACAGCTCTGTACTTTGACAGTTTCTTTTGTTTTGGTTTTTTTTTGGTCATCAATTTCTTTTTTTTAACAGATGGTCCAGTGGGAGCAGCCTCCTCTTTTCTTATCAGCCAACCAAACACACAGGGATGGCAGGGCTACATAATTATTGCATTTTCATAACAGTGTGGCATACCTACTCTAATTTCAAACAGTTTGTCACTTGGCTCAGACAAAGCATCCATGTCACTTACCATTTTGCCCAACAGAGAAAACTGACAGGGGCCTCCTCAGGCCCTTGCTGGGAGACTCCATATGATCTCAAAGCCTGGAAACCTTTTCACCTGCAACCCAACCCCAAACAAGACTGTGCTCTGTGGGATTGGATTTGTTACCTTATCCTCCACTTTGTGTCCCCTTACCTTGCAGTCGTAATGCTCACACCCGTGTAACGTGTCCTAGGTTGCAGGCGGGGCAAGCTGAGCTGGGCTGAAATTTAAATTAACCTCAGCAACATCTATGCTGGAGAACAGGGGTGTTGGATTACCAGTACCCTCACTCCCATCATGCACACACACCTGTCGTACATACTGGTGAACAAAAGAACGAACACACTTGGATTGGCTGGAAGAAATACTGACACACATGCCTGCGTTTTGGGTCTGTCCCTGGTGCGAGTTCCCTATCAGGCCCTGGTTTTAAAGCCACCATGAGAGTTTGTTATTGCAGAAAGGCAGGAGGAGGGAGCTTTGTGTGTTACTGTGTATGTGTGGCAGGAAATGTCAGAGAAAGGCTTACCATCTATTTTTTAGTACTGTTGAACCTCATGCTCTTCACAGGAGGCTGTCCTTGGACTTCCTTGAGATCAGTATCATTGTTTTCTGTAGAACAAAGTCTAGAAACCCGGGAGTGCTAAAGCAGGTTGAGGAGCTTTACCTTACTAAGGAAATGACAAATGCACAATAACTAACTACAAAATCATTTTAAAATTAAGTTTTCATCTTAATGTTAATATGGTTGAGGTAGTGATAACTTATCTTAATTTAGCAAAAATAAAATAAAACTAAGTATTATTATCGACTAGCCTAGCTGAGTTATAGCAGGATGGACAAAGAGGTAAAAATCTGCCAGCTAGCTCTTTTTTATGTAACTAATTTTTAAAATGTGTAATACTTAAGCACTAATCTGGAACACAAATCAAATTGTAGTTTTTGCTAATTTTTAAATGAAAAAGGTGAGCATTAGTAGGCTACTCAAGTTACCACTGTCTTTACGTAGACAGCGATACTATCTTGAGTAATAGGTATTATCTTCTTGTGTAACTCTCAGTAAGAAAGGGTTTTTCTTACATTTTTCTTCACTTCTTATCCAACATATGGCTGTCAGCTTGAAAACAAAATGTTTGTTTTCCATTCATTTTCTGTACCCCTTTCAGTCTTTTCAGTGTCACAGAATTGCAAGACCTTCCTTACCTCAATGTCTCATGTTATACAAGTTGTAACAAGCTGCTCACAAGTTTAATTAGATTTAAAAACAATGGTGCAATTACTCCTTGTTGGGATAAAAATTAACATAGTCTAACACTGCTATCTAAACAATAGCTGGGAGCAGAAGACTAAGATCCACTTAAAACATGGGATTTGGTATGTTTTTAAAAAAGTTTGAAGCAGTTTCACTTAAATATGAATGCAGGATATAGCAAACAAATGCATTTTAACCACACAATAACAGATTTATGTTTGAAGCTTGCCTTGTTATTAATTAATTACATGTACAAGTGTCATAATTTAATACGGCCTGTTCGTGCGTTTGGAACACAGTTGCTGTTTTGACACTTTTCTAAGTTCCAGTTGTTTTTTCATGAATCTACGTTGGTATAAATAAATGCATACCCACCAGAGGGTGGCAATTAGCTTCACAGCCAAACAAGGCTTGAGTATTTATACTTGTATCGTTACCAAATCTATATTTAGATAAAAAAAATATTCCAATGGGTTATCATTATACCCATTAATGACAGTAAAAACTCACTGGATGCTTGTTTGAATGTGCACAGCACATCAGATGTTTCATCAGACATCTTTCTGTTTGTTGTTTATGGTAAAGGCTGCAAAACATTATTAAGCATGTAGTTATTGGACGGTCTGTATTCTTGGGAACGGACTTGTTAATTAATTTTACAATGATATATTTAAATGTATCTTTTTCTTAGCCTAACCAAGTAGTTTCTGTGTGTAAATCAAACAAAGTTGTTGCTTTAGCCAAAACAGTAAACCTTATAAAACTCACACATGAAAAGAATGAAAGAAATGAGGTACACAACAATAAAGACTACACTGTTCTCTGTAGTAATAAACAAAAATCTGATGGTCTTGTGATATTAATGCCTACCAAAATTTAAGACAAACCAAATTCTTTTTGTACTGTACACCTTTTGACTATTCTGTTTCTAAATTAAACTGAGTTGTTTCAAGTCATGTTGCCATAAGCTGCCAGTAACCTTGACCACTTTAACACCATATAATGACATACAAGAAGCTTAAACTGAAGGCATGATCAGTAAAATGGGATTACATTTCAATTTCATGGTAGTAGAAAGAGGCAGTTCCTAAACATAAGGTGGTACAGACTGCCATTACACTGGGACCCCTCTGAATCCTTCACAGGCTGCCCAAGGGCATTTGGAAAGTGCTTTACCCTTGCAAGTGTATTTCAGGCAGCAGAGAAGGGGGCAGATGATCCCCCGCGGTATTCTCCCTTAATTTCTCCTTAAGAACTAGGTCACATAAAAATGATGGGTGCAGTCCCAGACTTTCTGCCCAAGTGTTCTTTTATGGATATGATTAATAACCTATTGGTCTCCCTCTGCTCTGGAGGCTCTGGAGGCATTCACTTGTCGAACACAGAGAAGCCCTTGTTGACAAACCCTTCCCCACATTTCAAACATCAAATTTCATTATTCAGTGCTGCATCAGGCTTTTCTGTGAGTGAGACAGGAGTACATCTTGGAGCAAAGTCTGATAAGATCCAATTATGTCTCCACTCAGACATTTCCTATTTCTCGGTATTGGTATTGATATATTGATGATTTCATCAGTCGAGACACAAAAGCATTTTGCGCGTGACTCCAGCGAGATGGAAGATTTGCTTCTCTTTAAATAGACTGGCAGGTCACGAACTTTTACATTTTATTAGGAAAACCCACAGGCGTGACGGCACAAGAGGCACTCTGAGTGATTATAAAAGGTTTGAAAAGACATTAAAAAACAGCAGCGAGACAGATGTACAGTCAACATAACCAGCGTTACAATAAGGAAGAGCTCCTCTTGGGTTCTTTAAATACTCTGAAAGACAAATGTAATGAATTATTGTTGATGGCTCTTTTTTTCAACCGGAACATGAAAAACATTTTCTTGTTCACACACTTGTTTATCCCTACCTTTCTACTTCCTCGTTTGGCATGTATTAAACATGAATTCTTTGAATCTCCAGGTAACCTTTTGCCAACATGTGGATAAAAGTACATTGTGCAACTGTCTTTCAACTTGTTGGGCATGCTACATGCCCACTATGTTTCTTGTACTGGGAATTGGTGTGGACAGAGGTGTACATACTGCATTCCCACAGATATGTGCAACTACAACAAAGTTGTACTTCAAATGATCTATGATGTAAAACGTAGGATTCACTTCTCAGTAGTGTAAACTCTGTTAACTAGAATGTTACAAAAAAGTTGATAAATCAGCACAGAATGTGTCTATTTTTGAGTGTTTTTCTTTTTACAGAAGACATTTAGCTAAATCCTGGAACAAAATAAAACAAAACAGCAATTTAAATGGAAAACATTTTACTTGTATCATACTTGTATACCATGTTGTGTATACCATAAGGATTTTAATGAAAAACGCTTTACATGGAGTTTTTTTGTTCAAGGATCGCCTTGTCCTGCTGTTGGTGTGACGTCGCCTCCTGAACTGCCTCGAAGTGAAGCACATCAAGGTGCATGCATCACTGAATAAATCCCATTTGTATCCCATATTTGTGGATCCCAAAACATGCCACTGCTTTTACTCCCTCACCAGACAGAGTGGGCCATCAACTCAACCAACAAAAGTCCTAATGGTCTGCTGAAAGATGAATTATTCAGCTGAGCTTGGTTGAATCCGCCTGGGTCTCTTGTGCAGGCACATGTTTTATTTCTCAACTTGGCTTTGTGACATCTGGACAAAACTGACAGTGATTGTTGTTACATGCTATGTTCCAATCATGTTCTTCTTTAGCCACCATGTGTAGCTCCATTAGCCCTATACCACAGTGCTAATAGTGGAAGACTCCTCGGATTTGCCCTGCCTGCTGGGCAATGACTTGAGATACTCCAGGTGTCTGCGGGCGTCCTCCTGATTAGCCCTGACATAGTAGACCAGATAGGATATGACCATGGTGAACCAGCCAAACATAACAACCAGCATGGCCACATCTGTAGTCCTCTTCATAAACACGCATAGGTCCACCTCTGGTTTCAACAGGAAAGAAAGTCCTTGAACATCTATTTCCTCTGGATCAGAAGTCTGGCACACAATACCTGTCAGTGATGCAGGCTCCAAGTCCACGCGGGGCAAAGCCATCTGTAAATTGCAGTCACAATGCCATGGATTGTTTGTTAGGTTAGCACGAGATCGCAGACCCTCAAAGGCCTCGGGGTTAAAGTTAACTAACTTGTTAGAAGACAAATCCAGCAACTGTAGCGAGGAGCCCAGGCCTCTGAAAGCACCCGGTTCCAGCTGACTTAATTCATTGTGTGATAGGTCCAGTTCAACCAGTTGGGTTAAGCCTGCAAACGCATTTGCTGGAACTGTGGTGAACAGATTGAAGTCCAGGTAGACGTGTTGTGTGTCATTGGGGATGTCCTGTGGGATTTCCTTGAGCTGGAGATTGCTACAGCGCACCGTCTTACCGCTATCCTCGCTCTCAGAGCAGTAGCACCTCTTGGAGCAGGTGGTGGCAGCGTGATGGAAGCAGAAGGTCATCAAGACAAAACTGTGCAGCAGCAAACACATGACCACCGAGTGGCGTAGTAGCCAGTCTGCAAGCAGAGGCATCGTGGGATACGAGCATGCTCCAGGGAGTACCTCCTGGACTCAATGCTGAAGTCCACATCAACCTGTCCAATTATCAGTGAACCTATGGCATAAAGAAAAGAGAGTCAGAAAGGCAGAGAGAAGACTGCTTTGAACAAAGAGAGAGAGCAGATTAATGACCAAAACACGGAATAATACTAAAGTTTAACAACCTTTTACAGAGGCAGTAATGTTATTTATGGAGGGTGCGGCAGTTTGTCTCATTGCAGTGTGGAGGCAGCAGGAAAGCTGGATGCTCATTTCAGCATAATGGTGGTCAGAATAAAACTATACTTTGTTGTCTGTCCAGAATAGTTCTAAGGATCAAACATTCCCTTCAACCCGGCACAATAAACAAGCGAGGAAAACACGTTGGTGTCACTGTGACTCTTTTATAATTGACATCCCTGCAGTGCAGGGCTATTTCAGTACACAGACACTTGCATTAACATAGTGATGTGACTCCATGTGGAACAACATGTTCCAGGCAAATATCTGGATAATTCTGACTAGATTTTAACTAAGTTTGCATGTCTCTACCTCATTTATCATGCCAATTTCTTAGCCTGGTATCTGTCAGTCAAATAAGTAGTTCATAAGGTCATTTAGTCAAAGTGCAAGTAACACAGAGCTTGTCTGTCTGTCCTCTAAATTACACTTTTTATTTTGTAGCTAGGCTATTGAAAATAGCAGGCGTACCCACCCTAACACACTTCATTAATAGCTGATCGGGGCTAACTCCTATCATGTTACTAATCCTCTTAAGAAAAAACTCCCTCAGTCAGTGTAACATCAGCTTTGGCCACCCAATCCTTTTGTTGAGGTAAATGCTAACAGTATAAACACAACAAGGCCAACAAAACCCACAATGTGATGGACTGTCTTGTTTCAGATTGAAAGAGGGGGAATTCAACCAGACTTCTTCATTTCTTCCAAAAGTGCAAAAGATGTGCAAGATCCGCTTACCAAGACTACAAAATGAAATGGACCTTAAAGTACTTCCAAGTATCACATGACACTTGGGGGTTGAGGACAGTGTGTGATGGCACTGGTTCTGCATATGTAGGAAATCAAGGAAGGGAAGATTATTTGTTGAAAACAGCTGATAACACCCACTGTACAAGTTTAGGAGTACTGTAGGTCTACTGAACAGCCCTAATAACAAACCACAAACCAGCAGGAGAGTAGTGTGGTCAAAGCCCATGTGACGCTTGTGCTATTAAGCTTTAGTTGATGGTCTTAGCCTCTCTCAGTCATGAGCTAGCTAGCCTTATATCTTCATCAAGACCACACAAAGTAGCTTTCAGATAATGAACAGTGACAGACAGAGTGCCACAGCATGGCAGAAGCAGCTTTATACCCAAGCATAAGGTCTTGCAGGCTATAGTTTTCTCATCACATTGCATGTCAGCCTAGTATTTTGCTGTGAGATAATGGGGAAGAGGAAGCGGGTTTGTAATGACAGAGGAGAAAGCATGTGAGAAAGAAGTGAAATTGGACACATGTACATGGGCTGAGGGATGAACGATATCAAGGAGATTTAAGGAGAGGGGTAACATTTCAATGGCAACACAGGGAACATATGACACTAATGAGATATTGAAGAAAAGGGAAAATGTTTGGAAGAGAATCAAGGAGGAGATCAGGCAGCAGAAAAGCAAGGGCCAGAGGGAAGAAGTGAGTCGCCTGTGGATGAGTTAAAGACACAAGAGAGGGTGTAAACCAGATGTGTTGCAGGGTGGGGCAATTATATAAAGACCACACTCACACATCTTTTTTAAAATAAATCGTACCATAAGCCCTTACAGCCACAAACGGGAAAAGCATTAAGTTAGATGCTGAATCTGTCAGTAACCCTAAATTTATGGACTTTTCTAATCATAAATAACTGTCCTGCTTTTAATTTGTACCAAAACAAAGCACTCTGAAATAAATACAGCACTCCTGCAGCCACAGGTCGGGCTCCCACTTCATAAATTCAATGCTGTCAGTGCTGCACTGACAAGCCTTTGGCACCAGCTGTATGAGGAGCAATTATATGAACTCAAAACCAAACATCAGAGGCAATGAAATGCAGCATAAATTTATCACGTTGATATATTCTGCTTTTTATGTATGGATCTGACCTCTTTATGGCGACCTTATGCAGCCAGAAAGGTCGCCTGATTGTAAAATAGGATGTTGGTTTCCTGCAGACTAATCAAAGAGGAATGTTTTAGGGAAGAAAGAAAAGGGGAAGAGGAAAACAAGGATAACATTGACATCTTTAGCATCTTAGTTAATAAAGTCTATGCAATTTTTACAGCTTAGAGCATAAAATCTGCAAAGCACCCTCTTAGTATAGCCACGATTATAATCTGTATTTTAAAAACTTGACTTTAATCCAATCAATGCAGAGATAAGGGAAATTGTTCTGACTATCTTTAAAGCCACTTTGCATATCATCAGCATGAAGTTTGCTGCTTCAGATACTTTAAAACTTTACATTATATCAACACGGTCTATTAGCTTTAAATGTGCTTGAGTTTACATTTTACCAAGCATCTGTTTAAAAATGAACTCAAGATGAAGATGACGCCCTGTCGAAGGTGATGCCCTTTCAAAGTTACCTTTCATCCTCATTTACTCAGCACCATCCGCTTCTTAAATCTTACACGGTTCGCGTTTTACAAGTCCATGTGGTGAAACTGAGCCACCCTCTCTTTACTGAGGAGGATTAAAACGTTTTATAATCTATGTCAAAACTGAAACATAGAGCATGCTATTGATCAAACATCATACACACTCACGTCTTTGTCGCTTCTCCTCTCCCTCCCATGGTTCGCTGAACAAGCGCTCAAACAACAATGTCTTCCAGCAGATCAATGCGCTCCTCTGTTCACGACTCGGTCAGTATTACTTCCATTAAGTCCATCCGCTGCTCGTTAAACTTGGGCTGAGAACCGCTCCGGTGGCACCCGCGACGCGTCACACTGGAAATGCTGCCGCTCATGTGCACTTCGGGGTTTGCTTGCAGAGTGCAGCCTTTTAGTTTCCACGCAACCAGAAAACTAGGCAACATTGCGCAAACTTGTGATCGCTAGGGTTAGACTGCGTAGATCTATAAGAATGACGAAATAGAAACACGAATTACTCATTTTAATAGTTTCACAGGGCGCAGAGTATTTACGCGCAGCAGAGGACGGCCGTGCAGAGGTCCAGGATAAAAACGGCTTACAGTTAGGTTATATCCCCGTTAATATGTAATGACCTGACTGCATGCACCCACATGCTTCTGCAGATTGCCGTGAGTAATGTGGATGTAAAGTTCATCATGCATCAGGTGCCTGTAAATAAGTACCCCTCCCACTCACACAAAGGCACAACGGATCTCATGCACAGTATTGCGCACTGGAGCATTAGTGGAGCATCCTCCACTAATCATGCTTGATCTGATGCTTTTTGTTTCAAACATGAAGCCCGGCTGACAGGATTGTGGATCTTTGGCGGTCCCTTTTCCTGCCTGCTCCTTGCTGATAAGGAAGCCCCAATCAAATTCACTAAGAAATCAGATGCAGAGCAGTCTGGAAGAGTCAGCCAAGCAGTTAGTTGTAAAGGAATTAAAATCAATAAAGTGGGATACTGCACCCAAACAAGCTAACAGAAGGTTTAAGATGAACTGCTTTCCTTTTTTTGCTTTATTTCTTTCTCGTGCAAGTGTAATACATCAGTGTATAAACCCAGCATGAAATTGATCTTCTCTAAATATATTTTGCAGACTGCAGATGACCAAAACAAAAACACATCTTCAATGCATTTAACTTATATTAACGACATTATCTGTTACAAGAAAGATGTATTCTTTTCCAACATATTCTTTGATTATTCTTATTTTAGGTTGTGGTTTTTAAAAATAATTTTACAAGTAAACTGGCAAATCATCACTTTTAATGTTTGAGATGGATGTGTGTGGCATGTTGCTTTTGTCATTTGTTCCTTTTACCATCCTGTGGTTATGAGGCTGTTCTCGTCAATTACAAGATCAGATAGGTGGAAAAGCATATGACAAGGAAACAGGATTACTTTCCTCATCGACAGAGAAGAGTGCACAGGCAGTCAGTCTTCCACAGCTTTATCAGATTACCACAAATGCATCGTTGTGGTTTGCAGAATGGGCTCCGTATGCATTAAAAACCAAGCATTAGTTCTTATAGATTTCTCATTCAGATGAATCAGTTTCTCTGGCTTGTTGGCTTTTTTTCTTCTCGCTTGTCACGTGTGTCAGTGAAGGTTTGGGTCTTTTATTATACCTGTGCAGAGGGTCTGCAAGCTAACAGTAACCCATGAAGCCAAAGTGCTGATTGAGCCTTTGCTGAGAAAATGCATGAACAAACTTCCAACAATGTCACCTCTGTGTTCCCCGAGTTGCAGTGGAGCAAAAGGGCTCATATTAATTTCTTCCTTTAATTAAATAGTTTCTGCTTTCTCGAGCTTGCTTACAACAAGCTCACATTCATGCATACCAGCACACACTACATTAAGCACACACACACACACTCTGCTATTGGCTCCTAGCTTACACCCCATCCCTGAGCAAGATCAAAGTGGTGCGTCGTCTTTGTGAATACGACATTAACCTGCTTTATATATTTATTTCCTTGTCTGTGATGAACCTTTTAATCAAAAGCTGCAAGAACAGTGTGTTAAAAGGATTTCCCTGCTGCAGGTTTCAGGTAGGTCACCTCACCTCAGCCTGCCTGTGAAGAGTCTTCCTTTTGAAGTCAGGTATCATTGACATCAAGGAAACAATAGTTCCAGTCTGAATATGTTGAAGATAGACATTTGAGTCTTACTGAATTCCCCACTGACTGAGCTGTGGATGACTGAATCCAGTCAAAGGCATTCGATCGCAAGCTTTGGAGTTTTGGATCACCAGAAAAATCATAATTTTATGTTTAGTCTGGAAACTTCAAAGTGGTTGAGGTTGTTAGTAATTAAAATTATATGAAAGGTGTTTAACACTTAACCCAGAAAATTCACAGAAGTGAACAGGAACCGCTGTTGTCCACTGATATAAGTACACGAGTTTCAGCATTTGCCAGTCAAAAGTAAAGATTGGGACAAGCAGGTGAAGCTTCTTTCACTGGAAGTTATATTTGAGCCAGAGATTTAGACTACATCCATCCACCTATACTGCTTATTCCAGCAATCACTGGGTGTGAGGCCGGGTACACCCCGGGTACACCCCGGACAGGTCGCCAGTCCATCACAAATGTAGACTAAATTGAGATGTAATAAATTTGGCTACTTCAACCTGTTTGAAGCACTTTCTCATCCACCTCATGTGAGCTCAGAGAAATATGTTGATGGATTTCTCAAACATGTGATTTGCTCATTAATTCCTGTTGTTTCTAACGTGCAGCCTGGTGTTATTTTTAAATCTCCACTTTTCAAATAAATTAATCTCACTTGGTTTGTCATTACTAAGCAATCATTGATATGCTGGAGGGGGCAACTATTGGAATGAAGATTGAATGTGCAATAGCAAACAGTCTGACGGAGCTTTAACATTGGAAAATGTTCCTCCATCAGACAAAGAAATACCCTTTAGCATATCAGCCTTAGAGTTTTAAAAAAAATGTGCCGCACTGAGGACAAACACAGATTACAATACAACATTTTAAGTACATCAGAATGCATAATATTCAGGTGGCCTTTAATTCAGATACATATTTTATTACTTGCAACTAAGCTATTACTATTCTAACCCTGTAACACACTTGCACAAACCTCTTACAAAGTACAAGTGGGCAGTTTGAAACTGGGAATACTAAGTACTTAGCATCCAAAAATAGTCCCCCAGCAAAATAGATGGACGTGTTTGCAGTACAACCTGCTTTCCTGATTATTTATTGATGGCTCTGTGTTTTATTTGACACGATGAAGCTTGAAGACCAGCAAAGGGGAGGAGAGAGAAACTTGAAGTGAGTCTGACACACATATGGCATGGAGCTTTGTGGACATTAGTTTGATGGGGAAACAAGTGTTTCAACAGTACATTTAACATGTGTGTCAGAAAACATATTTATATAAAATATAAATATGTGTGTCAGAAAACATATTTATATAAAATATAAATATGTGTGTCAGAAAACATATTTATATAAAATATAATACCAGTTGAGCTCCTAACTTATTCAAATACAAATTCAGTAAAGGAGATTCCAAATGCAGCTGCATGGTGGCGCAGTTGGTTAGCACTGTGGCCTCACAGCAAGAAGGTTGCCGGTTTGAGCCTTGGTTGTGGCGGGGGTTGAACCGGGAATCTTTCTGTGTGGAGTTTGCATGTTCTCCCCGTGTTAGCGTGGGTTCTCTCCGGGTACTCCAGCTTCCTCCCACAGTCCAAAGACATGCACCTTGGGAATAGGCTGTTTAGACATTCTAAATTGCCCATAGGAGTGAATGTGTGTGTGCATGGTTGTGTCTATGTGTGTTGGCCTTGTGATGGACTGGTGACCTGTCCCGGGTGTACCCTGCCTTTGTGAGCTGGGATTGGCTCCAGCCCCCCCATGACCCTGTTCAGGGAAAAAAGCGGTAGAAAATGGATGGATGGGATTCCAAATGCAAGCAGCTTTGCTGCTGTAAGCTAACTGGCATAATTCTCCATTACCAGTATGCCTGCTTTATTGGCCGAATGTCTCAAGAAATGCTCTTTGAGCAGAGTCAGTATTAGATTGTGCAATGTGTGTTCTTCTACAGAATTGATCTAAACCATTTTGCCTGACTTTAACACAGATTTGCAGAGAAATGACTTCCTGGCAACGTGTACGCCCATGTTTCCTTGGTGTTAGATAACCAACAGGAAGTCAGCATGATGAGAAAAATGTGCATACCTAACCCCCAGTTCTTATGAAATGAGGACAAAAGTTCAATAAATGATAGAATGTAGTGTCTTTCTACCTTTTTTCTCAGTTTGGATGTTGGTTTTTCTTGTTAGGACTAGGAAACACATCCCATATCTTTTAAAATGTCACATATGAATATTTAATCTTTGAATATCCTGTAACCTCAAAGAAATTCAAACCATGTTTGGGGTAATAAATCAGCCAGAGAGCTTATATTACAATACTGAAATCCAGATTACACCCTCAGTTTACTTTTTGTTCGTGTTTTGACTGTCACATTTCCAGCTGTGTGCTTGGAAGTCCACAACATGACCTTTAAGGTGAATATCCCTCCCTGGCTGTCATTGTGATTATGTCTGAGACACACAATAAGGGACTGAGAATTATTAATTACTTCAAAAGGGCAGCGGAAACAGCTTCAGCCATTTCTATACTTGGCAGGCAACAAAACAACCATGTAGGATTTAAGACTCAGTACATTAGCCTAACGTCGTTGGCATCACTTCCATTTACAGTAGGTAATGTTACTGCAAATTTCTCAAAGCTAGAAAGCATCCATCCATTATCCATCCATCTATCCATTTTCCCTACTGCTTTATCCAATTCAGAGTGACAGATGGCTGGAGCCCAGCAATCATAGGTCAAGAGGCATGGTACACCCTGAACAGGTAGCTATAAACTGTCATTTTTACCATTTTATTCTTCCTGCAATCCCATAATGTTTAACCAAACCAATGTCAGTCATTATCTGACATAGGTGTATTCTTTATGCTGTGTTCTGATAAATCATTTTTCTGCCACGTGCCAAATCAAATAAATGAAGGGAGTAAGCATTAATGCAGAGCATTAGCATGTTAGGCTTGTTGTGTCCACTACTGATAACTGATTTAGCATTTAGTTCACAGCAGAGGAAGGAATAACTTCTACATGTTTCTTACATTAAGACAAGAAACATGATTATTTTTCCCATCAAACTATTTATATAGCACCACTATGCGACAGTGTCATCTGACATCAATTTGAGCCAATTCATGAAAAAAGCCTCACTAAGGGAAACCAAAAGATTGCATCAAAGCCTGACTTTGATCCAATCCTCAGCCTGAGCAAGCATGAGGCGACAGTGGGAAGGAAAACTCCATTTTAACAAGAAGACAAAACCTCTGGGAGAGCAGCCATCTGCCTCGACCTCCTGGGGATGAAGAGGACAGGAAAGACAGATTAATATACACTGCAGCTTTTATCCAGGAAGATCTGCAGAAAAAAAGAGAAATATGTTAATGATGTCAATACTGTCATAGATTAATACATAAAAGATCAGGAGTAGAGAAAGGAAAGGAAGTGCTCAGTGCCTTATGGGATGTCCCCATGACTGCATAATTAATGGTTGGCTAGACTATCCCTAATTATATGACTTGTTAAAAAGAAAGACCTTAGTTTTAAAGGTAGAGAGGGTATCTGCCTGGGAGTTGGTTCCATTAGAGAGGGGCCTGATAGCTGAAGAATCTCCCTTTCATCAGTTTCTTAGAGACTCTGGGAACCACAAGTAGACCTGCAGTCTGAGAGCGAAGTGCTCTGTGTGGAACATGTGGAACTACGAGGTCTCTGATATATAATGGAGCTTGGTCATGAAGAATTTTAAACTATATCATAAATTTAACAGGGAGCCAATGAAGAGATGCTAAAACTAGAGAAATATGACCTCTGCTGCTAGTTCTCATCAGAACCCTCGCTGCAGCATTTTGGATCAGATGAAAACTTTTCAGAGCATATTAGGGACAGAACATAAATAAAGAATTGCAGAAATCCAATCATGAAGTAACAAAGTCATAGAGTAATTTTTTTGCATCTTTCTGAGGGGCTCTGAGGAGTAAACCAGGCAGCAGAAGAGTAGCTGCCTGGTTTACTCCCTTGATGTAATTATTAAATGAGCAATAATGAAATTGAAAAAAACTACTTGTTTCCATTGTTGGTCTGGTACTGTTACAGCATTCTCTGGGATGTTGTAGAAGAGTTTTTCACATCTACGCTGTCTCTGTTTTTTGTTTAGTTACACCAGCTTTTCTTTCACCCAGCAGAATGTGGTGGTCAGTGCACTTCTTAGATTTAACCAAGTCCTGAGTTCAATTTTACCAAGGAGTCATATTTACACATATTTTTGTACAAAGGTATAATACGTAATTAACACGTAAGTGGATCAGTTTATGTTACAAACCAGAAGAGTTCACATATTTTAAGAGACGTGGTCCTTAGTGAGCATGATAAGCATGTCATCTGCGATAAGACTTTTGGATCTTGGAAATCCTTTGATATTGGGGTACATTCTGAAACCAATAGTGGTTCTAAAACTATATTACAAAGTAAAGGGCAAAGATAATAGTCTGTTCTACTCTGCAATGCAATTCCAAATTGTTTGATACCATATTATTGGTTAAGACATTCTTTTCCATTTTAATCCATTTTATACCAATTTCCCCAAAGCTAAATAAATACAGAACATGAAACAGACAAGCTCTGGATAAATATGGAGTAATATTTGTCTTTTTATTGAATTGAATGCAAGAAAATAGGCAATCTGAGAGGAGAAAAAGTTTTGTAAGGAATACATATTATACGTGTTAGTAATTCTTTTCACACTGATAATAAAAAAGAATATTTGTGAGTATAAAAGGTTTTGAGATAAAGTATTTTGTCATAGACGTTTTAATAATTACTTTTAAAAAATCTCAAATAACATTTTTACACTGCTGCCAGGGTAAAAACTTTTACTTGAAATATAGTTTTTTCTATCTCCAAGCTGGATGGTGATCATTTCTGCACAATGTTTCTGCTTCTCTTTCCATCAGTTTGGTAAAAGAGTGTCGCTCAGTTTCAGGCTCGAGTCTGATGATGTTCATATGCTCTATAATGGACTGGCAACCAGTTCAGGGTCCCTGCGTCTCACCTGCTAATGCTGGGATAGGCATTAGCAGGTGCCTACAACAAGTTTAACCCACAAACCAAACACACCCTCCACCGGTCATCCCTGACTTTGATTAAATGGCGTAGAAGACAAATGAATATATGAATGCAGGGAACTATTTTTGTATGAATTTTTTTAGATATTTTACCAGAACTGTGCAGTCATTAGTGTCACTTTTAAAGGCCTCTTAAAGCAGCGGTTCTCAAACTTTTTGAGGTCAGGGACCCTTTTCAGCTTAGAAAATTTCTCAAGGACCCCCATCATAATCCT
>JBAMHV010000023.1:12990958-13002031 GCA_037177535.1 Pseudomugil gertrudae
TATATACAATAATCTGACACTTCCCCTGTACAGTTATAGTCAGCATCTACAACAAGACAGAAAAAACATTTTAAGTATTTTACATTTCTGCTGTCCATTGAGAGCATGAGGACAGCTGGAGCAGTCTAGTATTTTTTAGATGTGGCTGAAAAAAGTAGTTGAATTATCTAACAGAGACGTGTCCTTGCACCTTTATTCACATGTACAGTTGTGATGTTATCTCTTTCCATAGACTATCTGCTGCTGTATCATTCGAGTCAAACTGCTCCATCCTATTATCGGACCAAGGTCAGATGAGCAGAACAACAGAGGGAGACAAATAAGAGTTGAAGATCAGTTCGATAAAAGTCACGGGGTCAGAAACACAAAGACCTGTGTTTGTTTATTGAAATAAAATCCAACTTATTTTACTTTATATGTGTTGCAGCAGAATGACATGCAAAGTCGTGTGTAATATGCAGCAGAAAACTAAATCAGCTAAAGACTATCATGATAACACAACAGCCCTCCTCTGGGGAAATAAACCCATTTACCGCTGAATTCAAGGTTGTTATCATTTGTGTAAAACAGTGTGTATGTGTGTGTTACAGAGGAGATTTAGAAATGGAATTCAGTCATTCAGATTTTGCACCTTGTTA
This sequence comes from Pseudomugil gertrudae, assembly GCA_037177535.1. Classification (NCBI taxonomy): domain Eukaryota; kingdom Metazoa; phylum Chordata; class Actinopteri; order Atheriniformes; family Pseudomugilidae; genus Pseudomugil; species Pseudomugil gertrudae. The sequence continues at coordinate 12,991,597 of JBAMHV010000023.1, forward strand.
GATAAATAAATCTATGGGACTCTTCTCATCAGTCCCTCCAACAAACCATCACACGTCATGTGTTACGACCCCTATTGAGTCCGGGAGAAAAAAGGGGTGGCAACACAAACAACCAGAGACTAATTGTATAAAAAGATAATAGTGATTTATTTACACAGTGTAATTTACCAAACAAAACCCACAATACTATTTACAACAAACAAGTCTCTGAGTAACTGGCTAAACAAAAAGAAAAAAAAACTCAAAACATCCTGTGACAGGAGAAAAGCACAACTAAATCAAAAGACCAAAACAAGCCAAAGGATCTGTACAACTACAGACAAAGTTTAACACAACTGTCAAACAGCTCAGCTCAGACCAGACCAAATTACCAAGTGGCAAACTGTGTTGCAATCACACAGCTGCCATGATTGTTGATCAGATGGTGCTTATATAGGTATATATATAAAGTTTTTGACCAGCCATTTTGGAAATTCCTTTTATTATTTTCTGACCGTGGAGATGTGGTGGCCCTATAAATTCAGCCAAGAACACGTAGCTGAGTTTCTCAGCTATGTGTAAGACTTAAACAAAATGGTAAGCTTGAAAGAGATGATAAAAGATAAGCATTTGGTCAGCTTGGAACCAAAAATCTAATAAACAGACCTGGGGACAAACAGCATAATGTACGATCTATGGCTTAATATAATGTAACTTGCTACATCGTAACGAGATCTCCTCCATTTGCCTAAACTATTTGTTATTTTTGACAAAAAGTGTTACATTGCAGCCTGTCTAGGTAACAAGTAATTATATTGAAAGCATCCTTTTCAATCTTGGGAAACAGATTGTCGTGAGATTCATGGTGGGCGTGTTTATGCTACTTCTGCTGCCAACAATTGGCTGTTTACACGAAGAGGGCTTTATGCGTTCCTCATTGGACAAATGTACTGAAATCTACAATCTGATTGGTCGAAAAAGTTGGCGGGAGACCATTACACTATATTTTGAATGTTCAAACTGCGATCGTGATTTCCTCAGCGGAAAAAAGCATTTTGAGTTCAGCATTTATTGTGAGGGCTTGCAGGGACCTGCATATGTAATTCTGCACGTTGTTTGTATATTTCAAGCAATAAGTATAAAGAAGAATGGCTGAACCACTAAAGGTAACTTGACCGTCACTTCGATATTTTCTGATGTTAGCCGATTGTGTATTGTAAAAAGTTTAGCTAGCAAACGTGCTTCCGTTGCATCTAAAGCAATATATGATACATTGTACCATGGGATTTACAAGTTGGTTATTCAAAATATAATTCCCCAAACGCATTTATTTTATTTATAGTAACCTTTTGGTAATGTAATACATTATTTTATATACACATGCACTTTTCCAAACGTATATGTCTTTGGTGTCTTTTCCGGGCTTTGATCAATGCTCTCATGCTGCAAAATATTAACCACGTGTTCACCTAACCCTGCGTCTCTTTCAATCGCAGTTAAAATGCAACCTATATGTTGTATTCCTTTTTCGTTAAACTTAGTTTGCACTTAGTATTTTAGGTGGGTAGGTGTTTAAGACACATGGCAAACTTCCTCTGATAATATTACTAAATGTAAATAAACATCTTGGTTCAGAGAGTGGGAGCTTTTAGGTTTCATTCCTATTCTATGTTACATTTTATTATGAAGAAAGTAAAACGACATCCATTTTGTAACAATAACTAAATGAACAAATGAATAAAACAAACACAGTAGCCCAAGCATTTAGTGCTTCTGAAACTAAATGAAAACTGTTACTAAACTCAGAAAGAAATTGCATTATTGTAGTATTTGTGAGGGTATGAATGTAAACTATCTCCTGCACATTGTAAAGTAACTTGTGTTGCTTCCTACCAGGCCTTTTTAGAAAACAAGCCACTGGGAAAGGTGAAGAAAGATCCGAAACGGATGTCTGTGGAGAGGATCTATCAGAAGAAGACCCAGTTGGAGCACATTTTGCTCAGACCTGATTCCTACATAGGCTCTGTAGAGCCTGTTACACAAGTAAGAAATCCCTAACCTTTTTAATGAACAGCAAACCAAAATCTGTAAACATGTTTGCAACGATTAGCTGATTTTTTTTTCTTTCAGCAAATGTGGGTGTATGATGAGGATGTTGGAATGAACTGCCGCGATGTGACATTCGTGCCTGGACTTTACAAGATTTTTGATGAGATCCTTGGTGAGTAAATGGCTTTCTTAACTTTTAATTCATGCACAATCTTGTTTGTCTTACGGTACATGCTCTTTACTAAAACCTTGATTATAAAATTGCCCCAATAGTAAATGCAGCTGACAATAAGCAGCGGGACAAAAACATGTCCTGCATCAAAGTCAACATCGATGTGTAAGTAAATATGTGACATCACACTACTAGATCTTATAATTTCTTGAAATTCTACCACATTGTTGTGTTGCTTCCATATCCCTCACATACTGAATATCTATTACAAAGTATCTCTTGGTGAAATTGTGGTATTTTCCTAGGGAAAACAACACCATCAGCATATGGAATAATGGGAAGGGCATTCCTGTGGTGGAGCACAAGGTGGAGAAGGTCTTTGTGCCTGCTCTCATCTTTGGACAGCTCCTTACCTCCAGCAACTATGATGATGATGAGAAGAAAGTTACTGGTAAGACAAGCTGTTACTATGTTTTTGCTTTGCTGGAGATGCTAGCATATTTTTCTACTTTCATGTATCATGCCCATTAGTGTGATGTTATTATTTAATTGATTAAATGTCACACCCAGAAAAAATATTAAACATATAGGCAATATTAAAAAAAACAATTGCTTGTCTTTCACTTGTTTCTGAAGATTAAATGAATAATTACATAGACTTGTAGCTGCTGTAATTGTAATGCCACACATCACTTTGTCTAAATCAGGGGCGCCCAACGTCAGTCCTCAGGAACTGATGTCCTGCAGATTTTTGATGTATTCCTAATCTAACACAATTGGCTTCCTTTAAGTGGATGCAAAAGCCAATGAAGTTCTGCATAAGGACTGATTACCTGTGTTGGACCAGGGATCCACCGAAAACCTGCAAAACTGTAGCTCTCGAGGACCAGAGCTGCGCACCCTTGGTCTAATTTAACAGTAGTTAACTGACTTCCATATTTGTTCTCTAGGTGGTCGTAATGGGTATGGTGCAAAGCTTTGCAACATCTTCAGTACAAAGTTCACCGTAGAGACTGCCTGTAAAGAGTCGAGGAAGATTTTCAAGCAGGTAAAAGGCAGGATAATTCCCACTTACAGTTTTTATTAGGTGTAAACTCCATTTTTACAGTACTTCCATGTTCTCCTCAGACTTGGTTTGATAACATGGGCAGAACAGGGGATGCTAACATCAAAGCTTTTGATGGAGAAGATTTCACCTGCATCACCTTCAGGCCTGATCTGCCCAAGTTTAAGATGAGCATCCTGGACATAGACACGGTAGCTTTGATGACCAAGAGGGCCTATGACATTGCAGGATCCACCAAGGGTGTCAAGGTGTACTTCAATAGCAAGAGACTACCAGTAAGTGTCCATGCTCTTTGAATTTTTGTCCTGTACTTTATTTTCAAACCGCGTTTCAGTCTTTCATGGAAAGTAGGCCAATGAGGAAGTTTAGAATTGCGACTTGATTTCACTTCAAGCTGTCATGTGATTTGGTCATCGCACCCTACGTCATGTTAACACAGTACAGAATTTAAAGCCGTTATTCACATTCAGGTTATTAAATGCATGGAAAACTATTGTAGTGTGCTATAATAGCTCAAATAGCTCTCAAGCTCAAATCTTATTCTTGCACCCCAGGTTACAGGTTTTCGTAGCTATGTGGACATGTATGTGAAGGACAAAGTGGATGAGTTGGGTGGTCCCCTCACTGTGGTCCATGAGCTGATCAATGAGCGCTGGGAAGTGTGCCTCACCATGAGCGAGAAAGGTTTCCAGCAAGTCAGCTTCGTAAACAGCATTGCCACTACAAAGGTATTGTCTCATTGCATGAAGCACTTTGTAGTGGTTGTTTTGTGTAAAGGAGTAATTAATAAAATGCTAATGGGTTTTACTTCAGTGTCCAAGGATCAATTTAAGATTTGAAGAAGTTTGTTGGAATACTGTGCTGGTCCTAACTTTCTTGTTTTGTCAGCCATTTTTTTTAAATTGCATATGAAAGCATTTTGAAGCTTTCTTTTTGTTAAGTACAAGTTTGGCTACTCTCCAAGCCACTTTGTGTCACTGTGATTAAGATTTACAACATTTATACTGCAAATGGGATCTTGTGTGTGTGTGTGTTTGTGTTATGGATCTTAGGGAGGCAGGCACATCGACCATGTAGCTGACCAGGTGGTTAGCAAGCTCATTGAAGTGGTGAAGAAGAAGAACAAAGCTGGTGTAGCTGTCAAGCCTTTCCAGGTAGCGTAATTATTGCCTCTTCTGTTATAGAGCCAAACGGTCAGTTCAACTTATGCCTGTCCTTATGGATGTCTACTCCATCTCCATGTAGGTCAAGAACCACATGTGGCTGTTTGTTAACTGCCTGATTGAAAACCCCACCTTTGACTCTCAAACCAAAGAGAACATGACACTGCAGCAGAAGAAGTTTGGGTCCACTTGTACCCTCGGCGATAAGTTCATTAAGCAGGTACTGATGAAAAGCAATGATATTATTATTTGGGAGTGCGAAAATCTCCTCATCTCATCTTCTGGTTCTCGTAGGCCACGAATTGTGGAATTGTGGAAAGCATTATGAACTGGGTGAAATTCAAGGCTCAGTCTCAGCTCAACAAGAAATGCTCTGCTGTTAAGCACACAAAAATCAAAGGTGTGCCAAAACTGGATGATGCTAACGATGCAGGTAATCATACCTCACTAATACAATTCAGTGTTACAGAGATTGCAATAAGCAGTGGTTTTCCACTAATTACTTTGTTTTCTGCCAGGTGGGAAGAGCTCCATTGGCTGCACTCTTATCCTTACTGAAGGAGACTCAGCCAAGACACTTGCTGTGTCTGGGTTGGGAGTGGTTGGAAGGGATCGATATGGTGTGTTCCCCCTCAGAGGAAAAATGCTCAATGTTCGGGAGGCCTCACACAAACAGGTCAGACTTCAAAGCAAACCGTCCTCCCCATTGTCAACAGCTCACGAGTAAAACAGCTACGTATGTGGTGTGAACATATGGCTACATATAGGCTGTTTGGGTTCATAATCATGACATAAACATAGCTTATCACATAAAATTGTGCTGTAATTTTGTCTTTAATGTCAACAGTGTTTAAGATAAAGGGTGTGCTTTTCTGCAGATTATGGAAAACGCTGAAATTAACAACATCATCAAGATCCTCGGCCTCCAGTACAAGAAGAACTACAGTGACCCAGAATCACTCAAAAGTCTGCGTTATGGCAAGATCATGATCATGACAGATCAGGTGATTTATTTAATCCACAGCCATGAAACAAACAAGATAAATGTAACAAAGCCTACTACAGTGAGTCACGTGAAGAAAGAGTAGAAGACGGGCCCTGAAAGGCTGTTTTAGAGCATGTTTTAGGGTCATTTATAGTTTCTCACATGAACCAGGCCTCTGTATTTTATTCACTATGCATGACGGTTACAGTAACAAAGATATGTCTTTTTTAATACCGTCACATTAGCTTTAAGAATGATACAGAAATGTTAAAGTTGTTATATTTATTTGAAGCTCCATAAGTTTAATCCATCTGGATCTTAATTGTTTATGTGTGTGTGTTTTTTTTTTTTTTGTTCACTGTGGCAGGATCAGGACGGCTCCCACATTAAGGGTTTGCTGATCAACTTCATCCACTACAACTGGCCCTCATTACTCCGCCATAACTTTCTGGAAGAGTTCATCACTCCCATCATCAAGGTACTTGGATTTAGTAAAAGTCTTGCTTTGGATATCTTATCTTGGCTGCCTGCCAGCTAACCACACATTTACATTTTTTGATGGCTGCCTTGTATAGCAATACAATTAATAATGTGAAGTAAATGCAATTTTCTGTTCCAGCAGAGGAACATATTGAATTTTCCAAGCAAGCTGCTTAAATTTTTAGAACAATACTGCCATCTACTGCCAAAACAGCAAGATAACACTGAATTGAAAGAATGTGACTGAATGCTGTTCTAGATATTTTAAATGTCCATAAATTTTTTTCTTGTTTACAAGAAACTTAGTTTTGTGTAAAATGTTTTTCTTCACTTTAAAGTCTTCCCCCTCTTCTGTTTGGTGGGTTTCTAAGTCATGTTGTGTTGGTGGCTACTACTATGATTGAAGATCGACACAAAATGTCACATTTTGTCCTTCTCTTTTTAGGCATCGCACAAGAAAACACAAATGTCTTTCTACAGCATCCCTGAATTCAACGCATGGAAGGAGAGCCAGCCCAACCACAAGTCTTGGAAAGTCAAATACTACAAAGGTTTGTTCCGAACCCCTGTGTGGTAGTAAAGTCACACAAGTAAGCAACTCATCATACCTTTTTAGTGTCTTGGATGTATTTGTCAATGTGTTTTTATTAAACAGGCAACTTTATGCTCTCTTTTTTTCCACCCAGGTTTGGGAACCAGCACATCTCAGGAAGCCAAGGAGTACTTCTCTGATATGAAGAGACACCGTATTCCTTTCAAGTACTCAGGACCTGAAGACGATGAAGCTATCACCCTTGTATGATGTTTCCCACCTGTTTAGTTGAAATCTCTTGCATTTTGTACCCAGTCATGTTTGTGTTTTTAAATAAAATCTTGTCCTTTTGGTCAGGCCTTTAGCAAGAAGAAAGTGGAAGAGCGAAAAGAGTGGCTCACCAATTTCATGGTCAACAGACGCCAACGCAGGGAGCACAACCTTCCTGAGGTAAAACCCCCAACAGATCATTGGCCTAATTGGTTTTATTACTTATTTTAATTAAGGTTTAATGCTCATCTGTTTGTTTACAGGACTACCTTTACGGTCAATCGACCAAGTCGCTTTCCTACGATGACTTTGTTAACAAGGAGCTTGTGCTTTTCTCCAACTCTGACAATGAGAGGTCCATTCCCTGCTTGGTGGATGGTGTGTGAAAGCGTTATGTTTAATCAGATTTAACATTTCTAACTCTTAAACACACAATTGGAGAGAATAGTTTCATACATGTGCTCATTCTGCATGACTCAGGTTTGAAACCCGGTCAGAGGAAGGTGCTGTTCTGTTGCTTCAAAAGGAACGACAAGCGGGAGGTGAAGGTGGCCCAGCTGGCTGGTTCAGTGGCAGAGATGTCAGCCTACCACCATGGAGAGGTGAGAAAGCTGAAATGAACTGACGTAAATGAGGTTTTAATGCTGATAATGGCAGTTTTTAATTAAATTTTTTTTAATTGTACTTTAATTGCACCTATTTGTATTTGCTACAAAAACACTCATTATAGACTAATCTAACGCTGGACTATGAACAGTGATAAACATTTGGCTTTGATCAACAGAAAAACAGTCAACCTTCTGATTAAACCCCTGTGGCCAAACGTCTAAACAAACCATAAATGATGTGGATCATACAACAGAAATTATCCATAATGACAATGTTTAACACTTGCCAGAATTTCCCTGCTTTTATAAAGCTCTTTAAATATACGCACTTATTTACTATAAGTATTGAGAAGAATTGTGATGATTTAATCACTTTTTCAGGTCTCTCTGATGATGACAATCATTGGTTTAGCCCAGAACTTTGTGGGAAGCAACAACATGAATCTTCTGCAGCCTCTGGGACAGTTTGGAACCAGGCTGCACGGCGGCAAGGACTCAGCCAGTCCCCGATACATCTTCACCATGCTCAGGTGGAAAACATTTCAGCCTTCCTGTGCACTGTTTTGTTAGTCAGGAGTAAGGGTAGACACATGTTTTATGGTTTTTATTCTCACTTACTGACTGGATTTTCCCATTTTTCAGTCCCCTAGCTCGTCTCGTTTTCCCACAAGTGGATGACAACCTACTGAAGTACAACTTCGATGATAATCAGCGCGTGGAGCCAGAGTGGTACATTCCCATCATCCCCACTGTGCTAGTAAACGGTTCCGAAGGTATCGGCACAGGCTGGGCCAGCAAGATCCCCAACTTTGACATACGTGAGATCATCAGCAACATCCACCGTATGCTCAACGACGAGGAGCCGCTGCCTATGGTACGGACAGGGCATGAGTTTCTGAAATGTCCTTTTGTGCTTTGTTGCATCCAAACATGGCTGATATAAGTCCTTTTCTTTCACTCGCTCCTGTAGCTTCCAAACTACAAAGGCTTCAGAGGCACGATTGAGCAGGTGATGGACAACCAGTACATGAATACTGGAGAAATTGCCATCATCGATTCCACCACCATTGAGATCTCTGAATTGCCTGTCAAATCCTGGACACAGGCAAGTCAATGAAACTTGTACTTCTTTCAAAGTGTTTGTTAAAGATATGATGTGAATTGTAATTACAAAAATAGCAAACAAGGGAAGTTAAGTAAATTACTATGTTGTCTTGCATTATTTTCTGTGGTTTAGACCTACAAGGAGAACGTGCTGGAGCCAATGTTGAATGGCACAGAGAAAGCTCCTCCTCTGATCACTGACTACAAGGAATACCACACCGATACAACTGTGCGCTTTGTGGTCAAGATGACAGAAGAGAAGCTGAGGGAGGCAGAGGCTGCTGGCTTGCATAAAGTTTTTAAGCTCCAGAGCCCTCTCACCTGTAATTCTATGGTAAATGCTGAGACATACGTCCAAGTAATACATCTCCTGACTGGATCAAAGTAAATCTCTGCACTGTTCAGTTTCTTTCCAAACCATCACCAACATTGGCATCTTTTTCCTTCTTTTAGGTTCTGTTTGACCACGTGGGCAGCTTGAAAAAGTATGAATCCATACAGGCCATCCTAAAGGACTTTTTTGAGTTGAGGATGAAGTACTATGTGCTGAGAAAGGACTGGTTGACTGGGATGCTGGGGGCAGAGAGCGCCAAACTCTCAAACCAGGCCCGTTTCATCCTGGAGAAAATTCAGGGAACCTTGGTCATTGGTTAGTGGCCAGTTTTGCAACACTTGTGCCATTTGTGATTATTATAGTAACCTGGCCATTTGAGTTAATACTGTGTATCTGTTGGTAGAAAACAAGCCCAAAAAGGAACTTATTCGCATGCTGCAGCAGATGGGCTATGACTCAGACCCAGTTAAAGCTTGGAAACAGGCCCAAGAGAAGGTGGGATGTTTGTTTTGTTTTGTTTCTTATCAATATGTTGAAATATAAGCCTGTCAACAAATATTATATTTTAGCCTTGTTCTCAATATTTCAGAGTGAAGAGGAAATGGAAGATGATGAGGAGGAAGAGGAGCAAACTGACAAAGACGATAGTGGGCCTGACTACAACTACTTGCTCAGTATGCCAATGTGGTACTTGACCAAAGAAAAGAAAGAGGAGTTGTGCAAACAGAGGGATGCTAAGGTGAGTTTCATCTACTTTATACCAGGAACAAAAACAAACATCAAAAGTTAAAAATAAACTTTATTTTATTTCTGACCCAACTCCTGTAGATGACGGAGCTGAACACTCTGAAGAAAAAGGCTCCAGCAGACCTTTGGAGAGAAGACCTTGCTGCTTTCTCAGAAGAATTGGAGGTATTTTCTCTTTCTGTCGTGTGTTTTTCTGAATCCACTTCAACTTTGGTGTTAAGGGTTGCATGTAGAGCTGTTATTGTCTAACTCTTTTCTTCTGATTCTTCTCTTACTGCTTGTCCCATGTAGCGCGTAGAGGCTAAAGAGAAGGAGAATGCCTTTGCTCCTGTGAAGGGAGCTGGGAAAGGGAAAGCACTGAAGGTGAAGCAGGAGACTTTGCCCACCCCACAAGGCCGCCGTGTGGTTCCTCGCGTCACCAGCACAATGAAAGCCGAGGCGAACAGGAAGGCTGATCTTAAGAAAGGCGAAAGCAAAAGAGGCAAGAAAGTGAAGGTATGCGCGTTCATTTGTAGTTGTACGAGATGCTGTGTTCATTTTGATTTTCACAACTGAGAGGATGAATTAATTCAGTTGTTCCTCTGTGCAGAGTGAAGATGTTGTGTTGAAGATGGAGTTTGGAGAGGATGGAGAAAATATTGAGCCAGTTGAGGGTTTTGCTGCCCAACTGGGCAAAAAAGCTAAAACTCAGGTCAAAAAGAAAGGTAAGGAAATGCTTTATTAATGAATGCAGCCTGCTTCTGCAAGAATAAAGAAGGCTCAATAAAATTTATTGTACTTTTTACACCTGTGCAGGATATAAGAACTTAAGTCTTGACTTACTTTGCTGGTAGAGCTGTTTATCTATTTAATAGATGATTTTGCATTTTAAAAGATGTGCAGTACTCCAGTTGCTAAAACTTGTATTCAATACATCCAACAGGATTTATAGACTTGGTATGTGCGT
>JBAMHV010000023.1:13015148-13029441 GCA_037177535.1 Pseudomugil gertrudae
ATATTACTCCTATATTTATGTGCTAATTGTTCTAATCTGAAACATTGTTATAATTAAATTTTAAATGAAAGTTTTTAGAGTTTAGCTTTAATGCCAACAATATAATAAAATAAAAACTAGGTATAAGAATAATGCCTGAACAATTACTAAATGTGCATTCAGTCTTTGAATAAACACAAATTGTTTCACATAAAAGTGCATTTTATGAAAAGATGGTTTGTGTAAAAAAAAAATCTATTTTTTATCTACTGTTATGACTTTTCAGTGAACACATGGACTTACAATCTTTGTGAAGAAAAACTACTTATAAATGTAAAGATGTGAGAGCAAAGTCAATTCGACATAGCCTGAAAACAGCAGATACCCACCAGCTACTGCCATTGGTTGATGATATTTGCCCTTTAGGCTGATTGCAGACAACGTACTCAGTCATGGTAATGAATGCATCTTAAATCTCCAATGACCTTTTACCCAGGCATCCCATAATCGGTTGTAGCTTCATGTACAGTAATGTAGCATTTTGTGATGTGACTTAGATGTTGTGAAGCCATTTTCATTTTTCCTAAACTTAACTATTTTTATTCCTAAACCTGAGCTTTTAGTTACAGTGCCTAAACCTCATAAAACAAAATGTGACAATTACACCTGAAGAATAAAATAATGATAAAGAGGAAGGAAACCTGCTCATATGCCACCTGAATATCCCTATTCCAAAATAAAGTAGTAATGAACAAATTGCTGTAAAAGAAGAACAGAGGTCGAAGAAACTAATTATAAACCCAAATGAATTAAAAGAAGAAGTAAAACTGCAACAAATGAAAGAACTAAAATAGTAAAAGACACTTAAAGCAGAGCCACATCTGCTTCTGTGTCTGTTTAGATCTCCCTCTTCGTGCCTTTGCAGGTGAAATATGCTTCAGAACAGATTGCTTTTGGACCTCTCTACATCTACTTCTACAAGATGATAAAGTAGTTCTCACACGTGACGGCAGGTTTCTGCAGATACAGTCAGAAGGAGGAGAGGTTTCAGAGAGGAACTGAACTGATGAGCTGCACAACAGGAAACGTTTGATGAGTAATACTTGTTTTGTTTTTTTACTATGAGTCATTGAAAATCTTCTCCATAATGAAGTCCCAGAGTAAAAACAATGAGCTGGAAATTAACGTAATGTCTCCCTTAATGGCTACAGAAAGATTCCTCGTGCCATTTTTGGCTTTTGCTACACAATAATCTATATTAAGACTGATTACCTGCCTATATTTCCCCCCTACATCACTTTCTTTCTCACCTCCCTTTCTCTCTGTGAGCTTGTGTGCACTTTCCCACCTCTCCTCCCCCTCTTCCTCTACCTCTTACCATTTTGTGTATTTTTCTATCCTCAGGGAGACAGCTGCATGCAGAAGCATTGTGGATCACTGAGCTTTAAGTCAGCGACTCTAAAAATTGCTCAATTTTTCCACAGAGCCTTTTTCCAGAGTTCCAATTGGGACAGGCGGCTTGATATGATGCTGCTTTCCTCATCTCATAGTTTGGCTTATGAATTAGCCTTTCATGCATCATGAACGTAATACTATTTCTTTGTCCTTATATTGAGTCATATTACTTCAAAATGGGTAGTTGTGGCTCTTAATATCATGTGCTGGGAATGTTTTGAAACATAAATCACTGGGAATGTGTAATAATCAAGCACTGATGGAAGCAGAGCTGCTCTCCTCCAGATTTAATCTACGTTAGTGTAAGTTTCACAGCAGCACAGCCCCCAAGGCATCCATCTTGGATATTCTCCAGTTCATGGGAGGCGTTGTCAGGAGGATAGGAAGACTACATCTTGGCTCTCTTCCAGTCCAGTGGGCATGAAGCGGGCCTCAGAGGCTCTCAGGATTCCCCTTTGCACCAGCCAGCTCTGCTGTCCATTAACCAATTAGGAGAGAGACTGGCTTAACTGGACACTTAAAAGATGGCGCACTGGGTGTGAGAAACGGGAGTAAATCAGGAGCAAAGGGAGCCTCAAAGGAGCACCGTGGGAGAAGAGATGATGGAGGGAAGAGACAGAAGAAGAAGATGTGTAAACTGGGGAGCTCTTATAAAAATATCACAGCATAGCTGCCCCCCCTACCCCCCTCGGCTCGATTGCGTCTGATTCATCTGTCGCACATTCTGCACTCAGATGTGCAGGCCTGTGATAGATGTTTATGAGCTAATGTCAATTTTCTTCAGTGAATTTACTGTCAGTAGATGATGAATGCACTCAATATCACTGGTTATTCATCTCATACATTCACTTCAACAGCCTCCACTGCACGAGAAGGTCTCGCAGTCACCAATAGGTGTCCTCATTGCCCAGCTTTGTCCCAGGTCACTTTCCTTTTCAGCATGGTGGCCAAAACTTTGCAAGTAAGTGTGGAAAAGTCTGAAGCGGGTTTGTGTGGATTCCCGTGGGGTTTTTTTTCATGTGAAATATTTATGAACAAACAAATGTTTCTTTTGGGGGCTGCTCCTTCACTTCTGCAGATAAAATCAGATGACAGGTGAAGGACTGTGTGCACATAACGCAAACTCATCTTCATAGGTCCCCTTTATGTGTGTTTGCTTGTGTGTCTCTACTTGTCCTTGTCTTGCTCATGTGACCTGCATCAATTTGGAGGGCCTCTGCCCTTTTCTCAGCGCTGCCTGAGAAATGTGATGTGACATGAGGGATGAGTAAGATGGAACGAGAGGAAGGAGGATAAGAAAGGATAGGTGAGGCGGTTGAAGGTAGAGTCCAGGGGACATTTCAAAGCGCAGGTTTCAGAGATGCACAAAATCGAGCTGTCAAACAGGAGGCACGGAAAGACGGACTTAAGTTTAAACACACTGAAGAAACAAATGTTCAGAGAAACATTCGGCCGAAGGGCAAGCACTGTGTGGACAATTTATAAAGTGAGTTTATCAGGGAAAAAGAAGTCTGAGCACTTCTTTCTTTGTAATGCTTTGCATTGGCTGAAACTGAAAATTACTGGATGGTTCTCAGGGGGGAAACAGGAACCATGTAAAGTTTTCAACAAGTTTTCTTTGTTTTTTGTGTTTTTATTTTAAATCAGAATCAGCAACTCAAACTGAATTCCCAGCCATTATGATAATAAGGATTTATTGATGCATAGTCTCCACTGGATGTGTTTTCTACCTCATCACTGCTGAATTCTTGATGATAGTGCAGCATTTATACATCCTCTCATCGACTGTTGATGACTGTTGATAGAGGCTGTGTCACTTTTTTTTATCATGATGTGGTAGCATTGTGATATCAGGTAAAATTGACCTCCAAAAAAAACTTACCCTGAAAAGACAGCATGGTGATCTTGCAGTACAGCAGTAGTTGAATTTCCCCAAAAGTAAAAACAAAGATTCAGAAATTGTGATATTTTAATGCTTTATCTCATAAATTATATTTGTTAAACTATGATTCCTGTGGTGTGATGGCAAACCACAAAAATGTTGTTTTTTCATCAAACCTATAGCCGTGTAGATGATGTTGACATTCAGCATCATGGATCTAGCATGCTTATCCACAGATTCACACCAGCAACCGGGTAAAACAAACGTCTCATGTTAGCTCCAGGTTTTAGGTGATGGATTAGCATTACGTGTGAACCACAACATTTCCATACAAAATGCAAAACCATTTCCTCTTTTTTATTTGAACATAAACAGAGGTGTACAATCCAGGTGCCAAGAAGCAAAAGTCCTGCCATGTTTTTGGAACTACCTGTACTTTTAGAACAGGTGTTGTAAAACAGGATTTCTACTTTCTGGACCAGGAATGTACACCTCTGAATATAATTGCATTTACACAACAGCGGGATGACAACTATCTCTGTGCAGGGGTAATGCAAACAGGACCAGACAATGCAGTGTGCTCGCCAGGTAGATGCATCATCGTCGCCAATTCCAGTATCAGTTTACACTGCCAAGACTTGCTTTTTGTTGCAAAAAACAATCACTCTGGAAGCCTTATTCAAGTCTTTAAAGTTTTATCCACCCAAAACTCTGTAACAGTGGAAATGAGATGCTAGATTACTACAAAATTTTTCAATTTACTATCTCACCGTTGTGGTGTAAACAAGGCCAAGAGTGAAAACAGAAACCCCCAGACTGCATAAAGCTGAGATTGCTTCATTGTTTACGTGCAATAAATGAGTCAGTTTTAAAAGGGGAGGATTTGCATTTCTTGTCCTGACCAATTCTTATTGGTCAGTGGTCGTTTTGGGCAACACCACTCCAAACAAGCAGTTGTAGTAACTGTGTGATTTCGTCCAGGCAGTTTCATCCAACTGAGTAAAGAGTGAAAGCAAACCAAACTGAATGAAGGTGCAACATTTCTCAGGACTCCACAAGTTCTTTGGACTCTCCCGGTGTGCGTGCATCTTTACTATCTTTGAGCTGTTATTCTGAAACAACTTTATTTTCTGCTTTAAACATTTTCCTTCCGTTTTTTGGAGTGAAACTACCTTGCTTAAAAGTAACTATTCAGTAAGGATATAAAATGTGCAAGAAAAAAGGCACTCACATCTAATCAATGGCAGAATATTCATTTGTCTCCCTACATCCACATCTGTGCATCCATCACATAAACGAGCTCTACAGCTGTAGAAAACATTTTAGCTTCATGTTCTTTTATTTACCAGATGAGCTAGTCACCAAATATAGTAATTAAAACGTATATGTAACATTCACTCTTAAAATTAGGAATAAATAGCATCTTTTTTTTTTAATCTGCTTTGAGGATCAACCCTCTTTTGCATAAACTTGAATCTCTGAATTTGTCTAAAAATAAGCAAACAATTCTCAGAAAAGCTGTCTTCATAACTCAGACTGCTTGTACCAGCCATCAACAGCAGCGTGTGACCTCTGCTCACACAAACCGGTCATTGCGCGTTAACACCTGAGGGAGGCAGCATCCAGTCTGCTGCTTGCCTTTTCTGGACCACAGAGCAGAAGCTCCACATAAATGTGATTGTAAACCTAATTTATTTAGAACTGTCTGAATTCTTCACAGTCAAAGAAAAGAGGAGTAAATTCAGATACAACAGATGCCTGTGCCGGCCAGATGAGAAAAAAGGGAATGACAGTTAGAGAGAAAATGAGAGAAGGTGAAATCTATTAGTGTGACAGGTCTCCTATAAAGCTGGGGACCTCTGGGGACACACTCCAAGCGCTTAGAGCTAAAATGAAAGACACTGGGAGGCGGACTGGGAGACATACAAGGTGACACAAGTGACTACATTTAAAGGAAGTAGAAGAAGCCGAAATGTCAGAGATGTTCACATATGCAAACAAGTGTCGCTGAGCTCCTCAGAAGTCTACATCTGGCCCTGAAAAGGGAATTAACTGTGTGTAGGCATGTGTGTTAGGATTGATGGCTCTGAATGTACATGAGTGTGTATCTGTGTATTGGTGTGTGTGCATGTTCTCCCCTCCTCCTTTCTTTAGAGAGCTACCAGGATGAGTGTGTTCCAGATGTATGTCAGCTCCGATCACTCGGTGGAAACAGGGAGGGGGGATGCTGCTGTCTCCCCCGACATCACAGACTGATGTGCATCTTTCAGACTATCTGAGAACACAATGGTTCCTCTGTTTCAGGGAGGAGGTGATGGATGACATTAGAGGAAGGTGTTCTTCGGGGAAGGAGGGAGTGATGGTAATAATATTCTTTTAGCAGTTTCAAATTCTCACAAGTCATAGCTTTACTGCAAACATCCCTTCATTCTTCCCTTTATTTCTTTCTTTTCCTTCTTCTTCCCATATTTCTTCCCCACTGTTTCTTTCTTCCTGCCACACCCAGTTGTATTTTGACACCCAACGCCTGCTCGGCGTGGCACGGGGAGCTGGCCCCCAGCCTTCAGTGTCCTAGACCTCAGTCATGTGACACTGACCTGATATGTTTTACAAGGCTGCAGTGCTGCAAGGGGGCCTCTGAGGAAAAGGGCTGCGTTCAACAGCGGCAGGAAACAAAGCAAAAGTCGGAGGAGAGAAAGGGAGTGTGTGTGTGTGTGTGTAGAGACTGTGTGGGTGGGGGATCAGGAAGCAGTATTTCAAGGGATGGGACTCCACCATAAAAAGTTTGACATCAAGCAATAGTTTTCAAGCAAAGCCCAGTTTGAGCACGTTTTGTGTTTTTTGCCTGAGTTGGAAAATGTTTGATCAAAGATATTTGGATTTCTCTCTCTCTCTCTCTCTCTCGCTCTCTCTCTCTCTCTGTTTCTTTTCTTTTACCTGGCTGGTGTGGATCTTTCAACTGTTATTGACATGCTTGGATGAGTTTAAACTTAATCTCCTCCCTCCTTCACTGTCTACCTCCCCCCTCTTTTCCCTGCATTAAATCTCATGCATCTAAAGCTCGTCTCTTTTTTTCTACCTCCTCTCCAACTTCAGTTTATTCCCAAATGAGTTAACCTTCACTATCGCTGAGCTCTGTAGAGCTATAAGTCTGCTCTCACTTGCTTCGCTGCCCTAATCTATGGCTGCAGACGCTGACGTATCCTGTTGCTCTCATGGCCTCCTACATGCAAACACACACTTATGCACACAAAAGAGACTGCACATACGTACATGAAGGATGACTACAGATACAGGCAAGTGTGAACTCATGCACAAACCCACAGACTAACTCAGTCACAGACACACACACACATATATACACACATCTGTGTCATTCCTGGGAGATTTCCATCCATTAAATGAGAGCAGCCCGGTCCAGTCTCTCAGATCGCTGCCATTCCCCCCCTCTTTGTTCCCCAAATCAGGAACAGCTGTGCTCCTCCACAGTTGTAAGTCACTCACTCTGTGGAAATTTAAAAGCCATTAACCGAGCTCCTCGTTGCTTCCCCACCCCTTTGTGTGCATGAATGTGTGTGTGTTCCTCTCTCTCTCTCTCTCTTTCTGTCTTGCTTATTTAAATCTATGCACAGGGACGGAGACACATTTACACACACTTGCATGTACATGTTGAAAGTCAAAATACCCCCTCGGCCCCGCGAAGAACATTTGAGACGTCGTTTCTTAAAGTGGTCTCTCTTGTTGAATCACAAGGTTTCTAAGTGAAACATTTTGGAGCAAAGTGCAGGCTCATGTGAGGCAGATGTGCCCACAGTGATTTGCCACCCGCACCTTGAACACTTCACTGTACTTCAGCTACAAGTAGCTGTGGTGGTAGTGGGGAGGTGTCAGGGGAGGGGGGTTGTCACATGAGGTCATGTTGCTTTTGAGTGTGGAACAACAAAAACAAGGCCCCGCTGAAATAGCTCGCTCCTTGTCCACTTTCTTGGCTTAGCCAGCGAATTACCGTGCCAGGAAAGAACAACAAGCCCAGAGCCTTTCATAAGGCGAGCTCGCACGGACGCAGGCACAGATGTGCGCTCAAACACCAGCAGCAAGCAGATGTTTGGAGGAGACAGAAAGATGGAGCGACAAAGGAAGGAGGAGATCATGCAAAGAGAGGGACTATGACATGAAGAGTACACATTCGGATGTCAAGAGTCAAATCTATGGTTCTTTTTTTGCTGTTATTCTTTTGTCTCCCCCTCCTCCTTTTCCCTCTCCCCTATCTCCTGTGGAGATCTCTCATTTCCTGCTGGCCCAATGTTGATTTCATACTGGAGCTAAGGGCTTAGAGTGGGAGTCTGTGAGATGGGTGGGTGGGGGGTAAGGGGTGGGGGGGCATGGAGAGGTAAAAGCGTAGGGTTGTTTGAGTTCAGGCCAAAGATAACATTCACCTTCACCCCGCTCAACTACTCTGGGTGGATTTTTAAAATATGAGCATGTTTGCAGTTTGTTTTTCATGAGGAAACTTTAGAGCAACACTTTTACAGAAAGTTAGTACAAGTCTGGAAAATGGTTATCAGAATGCAAAAAGTCCTGTGATTCATAATCATGGCCTTTGTGGGTACAGCCTGGTAGCAGAAGTTATCTGGAAGGTGTCATTTCTCTAGCTGGGACTGTGTGCGTATAACCAGAATCAATCACTACGGTTTGATGTTGTATAAAATACCAATGGACATACTTTCCCTGTATTTATCTCACCGTTGGTAACAAAGAAGAGGAAAATGGCTGAAAACCGGAAATGTAACTCCTGTGTCTTGCTGGCACAGACACAAATAATAAAGCCAGTTTGACTCACACGCGTAATAGCTTCTGACACTCGGATAGCTGCAGCACATGGGCAAATTTCTGCTCTTCACTTCCTTTCCGTCATTGTTAGCATAGATAGGACCTTCTAGACATGAACAGCTGCAACCTTCAGGTTTCATTTCCCCTTTTATAAAACCACACATGTATCTGTTACCACAACAAGTTCCCCAAACTTGGCCTCTAATGCCCTCTGTACACCTTTACCCGTGCCAACGCATGCACCCATTGGCCGGAAGGACCGATTTTTCATATGTGTATCTATATATATTTAGAAAACTGCTGCTGCTGTGGTTGAAAAGCAGACAGTCCAGGAGAGGGGGGGGGGTGTTGTCTGTGAGGTTGTCTCTTGCATTCATTGTTATGAATTAATGATTTTTCCAGACCTATGAGCAGCAGCGAGAGGGAAGTTTTTTTTGTTTTTTACATTGCTTTTGAGTTTAACTTCCTGTATGCAGGTCTCTCCATGTCAGATATCCAACTTAGTGAGCAGGAATTCTCCCACTCGCTAAACACAACATACAAGCTCATTTGACAAACTAATGACAGCAAACACACACTCATACAGAGAGAGCCAAACAGAGCGGCATCGCGTGACTGAAGCTTCACACCTCTCTTTCTCTCTTTCACTCAACAAAAGCATGAAAAAAATCCTCACGCACAGTAATGTGAGCCTTATCTGTGCGAGTGTGAGAGAGCAACACTGCGAGTGTGGCGCAGACTGTCTTTGCCCTTGTTTGGCCTCCACCTTTGTCATTTGCACACCTACTATATATGCGCACATGCAGAAATAGACTGAGCTCATGTGCCATCTCACACATTGATTCCAGGTCTGTTAGAGTAAGTCTACTCAGTCAAACACACAGCACAAAAAACAAAAAAAAACCTGCTTATGAGTTTTTTGTTTCTTTCTTTGTATATTTGCAGTTTAACAACTCTGTTTGTGTGGTGTCTAAAAACACACACACACACGTCTCCCTGTTTATACTAGGGCTTCGACACTCAGCATTTTGTGAATGAACTCCGTGACACGACAGCTCAACCTTTTCATTGTCTTCTGTTGTCTGCTCTTGGGATTTTGGTTAAATCAATGCAATGTGAAGGTGTGGGCTGCAGCGGTGAATAACAGTTCTCAGATGATTTCATTCCTTCTACCAGTTATTTCTGTCTTGGAGACAGAAGATTAGGGGGAGGGGGGTAAAGTTTATATCCAGTGCTGAGAGAGATGTTTCCTTTAGTTCGTGTGGGCCATTTGTTGCCAAAACAACCTCCCATCTTCTTGATCCACTGCATCACTGCCCGCAGGCTCAAAGACTCGTTTTTGTGATGGCTAGGCTGTGGCCAGGTGGCTAATTGAGCTGTTCCCAAGGCAGCCTGTGACAGCGTGCCACCCTGTGCCAAGGTGTTGGCGTTTCCCAGGACTTAGTAATAGATGCTTTCAGTCTATGTAAAGTGTGTCTAATTGCCTTGCCCCTTGTTTTGGAGCAGGCTCACAGTACTGGACACTTATAGGACAAAGCAATCATATTGAAATGGTGGAAAAATGTTAGGTCAGGCAACCGTATTGGTAATATCTGGGATGTGGATTCACACTCTTGAGCATTAGATTAAGTGTTAGTAAATGCTGAGCTTGGTTGAATGCAGTCACCCACGTCTTCCTCACCTTGTTTATAAGATTCCATTTGATGGTCTTCTGACTCGACAAGTAGAAAACATGTTTGTGAACATTTTAAACCCCACTGTTGTCTAGACTGATATGTTTCATGGTTTTCACGCCTTAGCAAATCAAATCAGAACGCTGAAAGAGAAATATGATTCAGACGTGTTTCCATTGATTGTTTTGAGGTTAGCAACGTAAGATGCATAGTGTCACCGGAGGGTGGTGGAGTTAGTAATTTAATAGAGGTAGTTGTCAGAAGCTTTTTGTATGTCCACAAATGTGCATCAAGTCTCTGTGTGAACAGTTTAGCATGCATCAAGTTGCATTCATTCTTTTCTAATTGAATCTTCTCAATGCAAATAAAAACTTGAAGGACATTGTGTTGTGATGTGCATTTCAAATTTTCCTGCCACCTTCGTACGATTCATTAGCAGGATTTCCATAATCGTTTTTGGAAGATGGGGCCACATGGAAACATTCTTTGCAAGTGCAAATAGTTTCCATGTCCTTCCTTTGACTGGTTCTTTTCGTTTCCTCTTCCCTGACATTTGGGTACAGGCCCTTTTCACCTCCATACTCCTTCCATTCTGCTTTGTCCTCCAGCTTTATTCCTTCACACTAAGGCCTGGAGTATCCTGGTTCATATTGGGGAAAAGGGGGAGTGATTGGTCTATCTTCTGACCCATCGTCATACTTTCTCCCTATCATAATATAAGACCACTGGAACAGAGTGTTTCAAAGTCTTTCGCCATCATGAGGACTGAAGTCCTTGTTCTTTTAAAGTATTTCCACACTTTGCACTTGTTTTTATATTGTCTCATTTTGAACGGTTCATTCTTGGATATGGATGCCTGATACAATGACTACATGTCTTTGAGTAAAACTACAGATTTGTGATGATGCAGCATTAGCAATCCTTGCACCTCACCTGGATTCCACCAGTATTTGGCTGGAAGTTGCAGTCCAGGAGCATGCATGTAATAAAACATTCATTTCCTGCCTGCTTCTTACGCTGCACGAGATTTGTCTGTTTTTTGGAGGGGTGTGGAGGGGGTAAAGCTGGAGGGAGATTCTCTGGCTGTGGGAGATCAGTTTCATGATTGTAAACATGACCCCCCTCCCCTTCCCCCCAGCAACCCCTGTCAGAACAGCAACACCACAACCCTAAATTTTAGCTCTGAAAAGTGGCTCTATTGAAATATTTTAGCTTATGGGTGTGTAACCCTCCTCCCCACCACCACCACGACCATACACATGCACACAAACGTATACCCCCCCTCCCCGAACCACACCTCCCCATCCCCACCCCTTCCTTTTCGTGTTTCCTGTTGAGCTGGCTAGACTCCTTTGACAGATTTACAACTCAGGGGTCAAAGTTTTCCTACGGCAGCAGATAAATCTTAGCCCCCCCCACCCCCCACTTCCCCACCTACCCAACTGCCCCTCCCTCACCTGATAAAAAGAAGAAAAGAGGCACACTCACAGCAGCTGCTCAACAACCCCCCCACCCTTCACTCCACATCCTTTAAGTGTAATTTGCCGCTTTACTTTTTGTAGAAGTGTGTGCACCCTCAGTGATAAGGCCTGTGTTTATGTGTGCAGAACCCTTTGTGTGTGTGTGTGTGTGTGAATGTGAGGGGGGGGGGGGTTGAACACAGAGGGGTAAGCGCCTTGTAATGATGTGGTCAAGTGAAAGAATCCAAGACATTGTTCTTAAACCATAAATGCAGGCTCTTCATGTTCCAGTTGTTGTTTTCTAGAAGACGTCCAGTGACTTATTCCCCCCCCCCCGCCCGCTTTGTCTTTCTCCCGCCAACTGATTTTTGGTCCCAGTGTGATACTCACTCTGTTTTCATCTCCTCTGAAGTTAGATAAGAAAAATGGGAGTATGCTTCCACCCACCTGCATACCATCAGTTGTATCCCCCTCCCCTCTTTCTTTCTTTTTATTCCTAATGCGAACACTGCTCTAATTTCATCCACAGTAGCATTCGTTTTTTTCTTTATTCACCTTCCTTTTATCCCAAGGCCTGCTCCAGACATCTTCAGCTCTGCTGGACAGACAGCTGTGGAGAGACAGACATGTTAAGCTCAAAATACAGCCAGGTTTGGGGGCTATATCCCCCTCCCTTACCTCATCCCTATCTGCTCTGATCTCTGCTCCAGTGTGGAAAGGCAAGAATATCAGTGTTCACAATCTATGGCCAAAGCCCATAAAACAGTTTTTTTCACTTATTCTAAGAAAATATCCACATTACTACTCTGTTTTTTTTTATTTGCCATTTGGTATGTCGGGGTATCTAACCCCTGCCCCCTCCTTCTAAATGTTACTAAGACTTTAATTTGCTTGCAAGGCTCCGGTTTGTTCTAGTTGTCATCGGGAAAGGCCAGGTGAAACAAATTTCACTCCTCAAATCTTTCTCCAACAAACGAGCAGCTGTGGGCTCCTCTGAGATGTTGCCAAGATCTCATAAAAAGAAAATAATTGCTTCCAATGGAGCAGGAGAAAGTTATGAGCAGACAGTAAAATCTTTTCTGGTAGCTGTTTATTTATTTCATTATGTGATGAGGCAACAGCAGTTAACAGGAGCAGTTTGGGTCAAGTTTTAGATATGACAAAGAGCTGACAACTACATGTAAGGACTGAAAACAACAAATCTAAACTTTGGCAGCAGAATACCACGAGGAAGACAGTGAAGTGTTGGTGTGCAGCGCAGCTTCAGCTGTGTATAGATTATTTCTAAGGAAGATTTAACTGAAGAAATCATTTGTTTCTTCACCACGACACGCCGAATCAGAAGTTTTCAAATGATCAAAACAGAAATAACTCCAAAGGAGGACACGAGTGTGCTAGAAAAAGATAGGAAATCTTTACAAAGTGTTTCTTTCCAAGTATTAAACACTGAGGCAGTGGGGGTCACATGTTTTTTAGTTGCAGCCAGTAACATGAGGAACATTTTAATAGCAAATATTACATCCACATTATTTGGAAACCGAAATAGAATGAAATATGAATATGAAGGATTTTAATGCCTTAACATCTGCACTGGACTCATTTACGATGTGAAAGCTGAAGGTTTGGCAACAGTCCTCATAAAGGAAGTGTTACTAAGTAATGCATGCATGTTTCCCAAACCATTGCTTGTTACTCATTTCCCTGTTTTATAAAAAGTATAGAAACAAAAAGCTGTTTAGTATGGTTGATTGTTTTCTGTTTTAATAAAGTTGGTGTTGTGTTATATATCCATAAAATGTCTGATTGGTCACCTTTACAATGAGGTATTACATGGAAGAGTCATGCTTCTATGGAATGAGCAACACAGCCAAAAGTGTGACTCAAAATGATCCTCATCACATCAACTCCTCTCTGCTTCATGTGAGCACCTGCTGCAACACCCTTGTTTTGGAGGCTCGACTGCTGATTACTTACCTTTAAATGTCCAAAATGTCATTATCAGTGATTTGGGTTGGGATATGTTGTCTGCATTCTAATACCAGCTGCAGAGCGTCTGGAAGTTAACTCTCCATATAAGCACTCAATCTTGTAGTTTTTTTAATTATTATTTAATTTTCTCCTTGTCTGTATTTATGGTCTGAAATGATCAACATTCTTAAATAAACACTGACATAGAAACACATTTTTTTCCATGTTGTTAGATCAATATGTATGATTGATTTAGTGGTGTGCTGACAGCTCGTCCAGATCAATGCTAGCTTGGGTGACAGCCACCGATCCTCCATCACTGTCATTTAAAATTTGCACTTAAATAAGTGTCATTCTTCTATCTCTTCTGTAACTTGTGATAGATTGCTGGACGTTTTATCATCGCACTATATTATCTCGACATCAGTTTTGCTCTGCAAATGTTTCTCAGAAACAAGTTAAGCCTGCAGCAAAGCAAGCTGGGTAGATTAAATATTCATTTGTTGTATGCAAATGGATTTGCGATATTTTCATGTTTCCTTTTTTAGAATGTTTGATTGTATGGAAGTGCAAAACTAAGACAAAAAGGATGCATGATATGCAACGTTGGCTAAAAGGCAGAGGTCCAAAATGACTCGTATATTCACAAAGGCGCATAATAATAATTACATAATAATTAACAGGTCAACAAGCATAACTGATCAGGTTTATTCTCACATGCATCTTGCTCTATTCATGTGTCGTCTGCCACAAAGGCAAAAGTACAACCTTTTGGTTGGACAAGTGAATGACCGCAATGGGACATTTACAGATGTTTGCACCTGTAAAGAATCATTTTAGATAATAACTGGATTCAGGTAGGGATGCAGATTACCCCCAAAAACAATTCTGTTAATACACTGTGCGTTCACTGTAGCAGGTCCTAAGCTCTGGAACGCTCTCCCCCTCAACATCAGAGCTGCTACCTCAGTGGAAAGTTTTAAATCACTCTTAAAAACGCACCTTTTTGCACAGGCTTTTAACACAAGCTGAGTTGGACATTTTAT
>JBAMHV010000023.1:13053145-13073459 GCA_037177535.1 Pseudomugil gertrudae
CTACATCACTCACATGTATGGAAGGAAAGATGACAACAGACCCCAGGTTAAAAAAAAGCGAAGTTCTCCTTTAATGCATCCAAAATCAGAGTATTTAATAACACACATCTAATACACAAAACAATTGCTTATTAAAGTTATGTTTTCCTTTTGTGAGCTGAAAAAACACAAATCTTTTCAAATTTTAACAGGATGTGTCACCGCTTGTTTTTAAGATCAATGGCTTTGAGCTTATTCTTTGAACTAAAAGTTTACAGCTGTAGACAAAAGCACTAGTAAACATGTGATGATTTTTATTATTTTTCTCAAATATACAGAGTTTAGTATAAAAATGACTAATCTTTGTTAATCTTGAAAGAGTAACAGCAGCATGAAAGCTCACAGTCACATACCCATCAACAGAAGATTAATGGCATATGCAAAAACTAGGTCACATTACTACATGATTTACAAAACATGCACACATTTTACATAAGTTTTAAGGTGTATTTGACAATAAAGATAAATGCAATGACCATTAGATGACTGCATGTTTTAAGCCTTTTATTACAGCTCACAGTGCTGTGATCAGTTGTTTTTCTATGGTTTATTCAACAGCAGGGGTGGCTGGCTGCCCGATAGCGCTACAAATGGATACAGGACAATTTGTGATGTTTTCGAGGATATAATGGTGCTCACAGCAGGGCAGGGGAGAACTGTCACGCGATGGTGGAAGGGCCAGATTGCTTAAAATTTCATGGAAAGAATACATATTTGAACAAATGTAGAAACTAAATCTTCCCTGCTCGATTATTGTGTTGTGAAATTATTCTGTTATTGAAACATTGTTTAACAATAAAGCTGTTTTGACTAACGATGCATTTTTTGCATCTCCTGCCCAGACATTTATTTAATTGGCTGTAGATTAAAGGCCTTCTGGTTTTACTTTTTAAAATGACCTTTTTTCTTTTTACAACATGGCAACAATAGTTTCCCATATTCTTCCATGTTAAGGCTTGTGTAAATGTTGCCTTTAATGTCGATGCTTTGCCTTGGCATTCCAAACTGTGTGTTGCAACTTTGCTTGCATTAGTTTGAAATTATGACATGTTGCATAATCACGCCTTAACTAAAAACGCAGCTTCTTCTTTTGCAACACCTTAATGCGTGCGTGCCTTTGCTATCCACCTGTGAGCGCGCAGCATCAGGAACATCGGCGCACTACCCTTGCAGCCTGGCAGAGCACCAGATGCAGCACATCTGGAGAGAGCAGGGCGGCCTCCATAAAAGGAAAGGGGCGTGGCCAGCGCTGGTTGGATTTCACAGCCGGGGAACGTGACTGTAATGGTCGCCTTTGCGAAAGCCGTGCCAAACTTACGTGCTCTCTGAAGGCGACTCGCTGCCTCTTCTACACTTTGTTCAGCGGCTAATTTCGCCCGACGTTCGCGAGAGTCGCAGTTTGGAGAAGTGAAACTCAGCAGAAAACTTTGAAAGAAGACAACCACGGTGGAGAAATACAGCTGCGGGACGGAACTTCCAGCAGCAGTCCGAGGGGAGCGGGGAGGCGGAGTCAACAGGTCCCAGGTATTACCATACACTTGTGACGGCTTGTCAACATTTGACAGCACGTTTCAGGCTCCTGTCAAGAACAACTGGATGCTACTGTAGCTTTTCCACTTAGAGCGTTTTGAATGCGTCACAAGTATCCGCTGTTATAATGAACACGACTGTGACAGTCTTTTATTTGTCTTTTACGCTGTTTGTTGTATGACACGCTCTGAATAACCCGAGAACAAAACTCCTGTCAAGCTAATAATCTGTGTACATCCGGCTGCAGTAACTGTAAGAAAACTATAATTGTGCGTGCGCGTGCGTGTGTTTAACGATACAAACACTTGGTTCTGCGTCTATTTCGTTGTAAGGTGAGCTACATGCAAAGCTTGCCATTTTTTGCTTTTCGTCTGGGCTTTGAGGCACATAAATAGTCTGTATTTCAGTGCTGACAGTTTCCTTAAAGCAATTAGCACAGCTTCTTCACTAACCATACAGCTTGGCACGCGAGAGAAGTACCGATACGATGAGTTACAACCATGTAATATGTGTTAATGCGTCTTTACTCCCTCCGCTGCCATACATAGACATGTGTTTGTTTCACGTTTGCATTATCTTTAAGCTTCACGTAAACTTTGCTTAAGTGCATTATTATGAATGCCGATCATATGAGAAGCAGCTTCCTTTGAGGTGTTTTAAGCGGAGGGCAGCTTCCAGATGGGGCAGCCTCCTTTTCATAAGCTGGAAACTTGATGACCCGAGACAAACATGCTGTCTTCTGTCACAAAAATCACCACCCCGAAAAGAGAAGAAGCCTAAAGGTACCGTGGCAGATTGGCAGATATCTTCCCCAATTTGTTAACACCCCTGATTATACCCTGTCAGCATAATGTGGTATTTGAGGTGTCTGCATCTCCTCTAATTAAATGTCAGGATTGTTACAACATTTGAGTTACATACCCTGCAGCATGGAAACCTGCAGTGTTATCTTGTAAAGTGTCGTGTCTTGTTAAAACCACAGATTACTGTTCTCATTACTCTCCATTCAGAGCTGCTTTTTACGCTGGAGAAGTCACCTTTTGCTTGTGTTCATTCATCACAGTGTGATCATTATTATTTGATACCACAGATTGTACAACTACACCTACCAGCTCTGTATTTGCTGCACAGGAATGTAAAAAGTCCACTTTTGGGAGTGTGACAAGCTGGGGGTAAAAGACAGCTGACCTTTTCTCTGACAATCTGTGACATTCAGAACAAGCTATATTAGAGGAAGAAGCACACAGCAGGAAATCTGGGGTGACAGAGGATTTTCCCACCCTGTCACCTCTCTTCTGAGTGTGATTCACAGTTAAATGCTCTGCCCTTGTCATAACTGAGAAGGATTTGGCCAAATATGAGACAGAAATCTGTCATGTAATCCAAATTTTTATTATGATCTTAAAGCATTTATGTGATAATGTTGTGATATTGCTTTCTTTATTGTTATACACAATCTCACACATGCATATGATGTTGAATAACTGTCTTCTAAATGTTGAGCAGCCTTTTTTTCATTTGTATGTAAAATGTGTTTTTTTTAATAACATCACGGGTGTTTCCTTTAACCTATTCAGACATAAGTTCACCAAGCAGCTTAAAGTGTTCATAAAGGCAAACCTTTCCTGATACAGGAAGCTGGTTCTCTTGTTATGTGAACTGTGCCAGTTAAAGGCCTCGCATGCTGTGGTTTACATAAAATACTAAATGTATCATCAAAGCGAAGACTGTGGCACTCTCACATTAACACCTCGCCACCTCCACCTTCTCAACATGTCCCTTTCCTTCTTCTGCAGATTGTGAGGTTGAGTGTGAAAAACCCTGAAAAGGTTTTCTGTTGTCTGAACAGTAGTGAGTCAGTAGCTCCTGCTTAAGATCTTTGACTTTTATTTGTGGCTAAGTATGACGGTTTTTCTCATCATCTGTGGAACAGAAGCGATGCGTTGTTTGGATTGCTCATATTTTGATGTTGTTCGGGATTTGGGCTTTTAGATTTTTCTGATATAGTGTAGATATTTCCCCACATTTTAAAATCAAACTTCTCTTTGTCTATTGGAGAGTGAAATTTCGAGTGACCTATTTTTAGTGCGTTTTTCCCCTTCTGTGGATGATATCATCTGCACAGTAGATAAAAAAAGATTTTAGAGTTTAGCCCATTAGAAGCTAGCAAGACACATTTCAAGAAAAGATTTCAGAGTATACCTTGGGCTAAATTTGGACCTAGTTTTCTATGAAAAGTGTGTCAGGTGGTTTGGTCTGTAGTGGTCTGTCGCCAGAGCAGCCTGCCACCCTGATGTTGACAAGCAGTGGCTGAGTCACAAGGCTGTGGCTGTGCAGTACAAACTCATCAGGTGCTGACAGATGAGACATGCACCTCAGAATGGCAGTTCACCCAGGAGATGCCATCCAGTGCTTACTTAATGGTAAACACCTCTATCCAGTCCCACCCACATGCTGTCACATTTTGACTGCTGGCAGCCTTGTTTTGGGTGAAGTACTGTGCAAAGCGAAAGCCACACTGCAGAATTAGTTTTGCTCACTGTAAATAGGAAAATCCAGTTTTGTGTGTGTGTGTGGGTGGTGGGGGAGGGGTGCCTCTAAAAAAATCTATATATGATTTGTTTTGATTTGCATTAGTTTACTCGAGCAGAATAATTCAGTTTCCCAGGCAAGAATGAAACAAGTGAGAAACACTAACTTCTGCACATGGAGACCAGTGGAACCATACAGTGCAGTTTTACTCGAATAAAACCAGCATTGACTCAAATTAGAGAGGCCCACAGTCTGTCAGAATAAGTAGAAATAAATTGGGATATTACAGTGGTTTTGCTGTGGTGCCCAATGACGTAGTCTTTGCCCTAGGGACTGGGGTGAGTGTGGGAAAAGTGGAAGAGAAGGGTGGGAGCCGATATCAGGAGAGCGTAGCTGAAGGCGAGGGGGAATTTTCTTTACAATTTTTTTTATTAAGATGGGGAGTGTAGCTGCTGGGATGTGGAAGCGTCACTCCAACTTTGGCCAGCAGCAGTTAAACGGGTCTTCTCTGACATACTGATTCCCTTTCTGTTGCTCATATAGTAAATGCCTGATCCTCCCTGTCACAAGTTAACATTCCATCTCCTTCATGCTACTTTACCTTGTTACTGTTTTGTGGCTTTGATGGTATAAGATACATGTTAGAGTAGGATGTTCCTAGTGTTCATGTAAGGAGCAGGAGAGAGCATTTGGATCATAGAGGTAAAAAACTTGGTTTCATTCAAACCTTAAAGAGGCAAGGTACCTCACTTCAACTCCATCTTTATATTCAACTAAACCATTCAGAGATTTTAAAGAGGCCTAAGACCAGTCAGGTTGTCAAAGCACTGAGAGAAAAGATGTTTTATCTCTCTGTTATGGACTCCCATAATGAAATGTCCCAGAACAGATCATCAGTTGTGATATTTTAAGTTCCTCTCTACGTTAATTTGCCGGAAGAATCAGGCCACATTTGTTTCTTTTTTTCCCTAATGAGGCTGAACTAAAGACCCATATAGCCTATTATCCTGATTATTTATTTGGAATGTGTTTCAAACTGCGGATAATTTGTTAGACCTTAAAATCATCGAGAGGTCTGCACAGCTTTGTTTTATAGCAATCAAACCTTTAAAGAAAATAAAAATGACCTGAAAATCTTTTTCCATTTTCTTCCTTTTAAAATGGTCTCACGTGATGTGTTGGTCATTTTCCCACAGTCTGCTGTCCATATTTCAGTTTGCATGTTTTTTTTTCTTCCAGTTTGCATATTTAACTACTTGCATGCAAATATTCTGGTCCGTGTCAGTCTTTCATTGCCTGAGTTGTCACAGATTTTCATACCATTTTCCACACGTTTTGTACCTTGGCTTTTTATGAAAGTGTCTCTGCCCAGTTGGACAGTCCCCTGGCGTGACGGCTGACATTTCCAGTGAAAGAGCCCTATTGTTGGTTCTTAATCCCCCTCCACCCTCCTCTTCATAAAACAATGGTATCAATTGCTTCCACTGAGTACATCCACAGCTCTGTGAGAGACAGGCTGGCTCGGTCTGTTGGCTAGCCTGCCTGTCGTCCTACTAGTCCGCCAGGACAACTTCTTCATCCTCTGTGGTACCTCTGTTGTTAACCCCACAGGTTCATCTTTAAACATCTGCCAGAATATCATCTCTGCAGGTTGAAAAGCATCTTTTGATTCTTTCTATGCTGCCACCGAGAAAATGCACCAATGATCGGTTATAGTTATATATGTCGTTTCCCAGAGAGGCGGCAGCACACCTCTATCCCGCCCCCACTTAATGAATGGTCTTTATTCCATTTTGCTTTGTTTTTCCCAAGACATTGCCATTAACCTTGACAGATGATACATAGTTTTAGTGAAATACTGATCCTGCACACACTGTCACTGGAAATTGGATTTGTACGCCCACCCCTTTGCTCCTTTCTTTTTCTCAGTTGCTCCTTTTCTCTCCATCTTCCTCATTCCTCTTGGTCCCGTTCACTCTGCACCGAGGGACACGCTGTTAATATTGCTTCTAGAGCTGCACTGTACTGCTGAGCTGCCAAGTTAACCCTCTGCTGCCATGACTCAGACAGCCAGCCAATAGCAGGTGTCACTTGCAAAAATGTCCGACAGCCCATCTTGTTCCTAGATGATAGTAGTTTTCTGAGTCAAGTGTGTGTCCTTATTGAGTTATAGTGTAATAGTGCTCCTTCCTAAACAGAACACTTTACAGCTTGTGACATTCCCAGTCAGCTATAGAAAATGAAACGCTAGTCTGCTGAGCAATGGCCACGTCCAATTTTAAAACCACAACACAAACTGAAGCATAAAACACTGACTTCAGTGGAACAAATCCTCTGTTTTGTCCATTCTGTGTGGGCGTATATGGCATTTGACAGTATATTAGCCAGCTGCTGTGATTGCAGCTGCTCGCACATTAGCTCTAGTCACCAGGCCACATTTATCAGTGAGAAGAGAGCACCTCGGTGGTGAGATAAACGTACTGAACAAAGATGATACAGCCGTGCTTCTTGCTAACACAAGCAACCAGCTCGCTGTAAGTGGCTCAGCAGAGAGCATCGTTATCTTAAGGCTCTGCTGCCCTGGCTTGTGCCCGCCAAGTCAATGTAGCTTGTGAGCTGCTGCTGTTTATTCTGTCCCCATGGGCTGTCATCACAGTACAGCCAGTTTCACTGAAGAGCCATCGCACCAAATCATTGTCACATTGAAGGACTGTAGTACAGAGCCTGCTAGATGACTAGATTTCTGTATTTACAGCTGAAGAAGTGGACATGAAGCCAGAAATTCCCAAAAAGAAGACGGCAAGGACTGAAAAGACTAGTAAAAAGAATTCATCCTCCAAGTCTTGCTTCTGTAAAAGCGGTTTTATTCATGAATAAACTGCATGTACAGCACATGTGAAGAGAAGTATGTCAGCAATGCACCCAGCCCTGAAAATGCGGCCTCAGCCTGCAGATTTTCGTCAGCGAGACAGCATAACCTGCGGTTGTAAGTGATCTGCATTCTCTCAGCGAGACTGTGAAACACTATCAATAATAGCAGATCGTTTGATTGGTTTTGTACCTCATTTCATGTCAACATAATTTCCATTTTTCTTCAGTTTTTGTGTCGCAGTAATAATTCTGTAATATAGTGCACCAGGCAGCATATGGCTGCCATTTATGATCAACAGCCTCTGTAAAGAGCAGACTGGAATATGCAAATGTCTGCATGCTAATGGAATAGTAATGTAATGAAGTGCATTGTATATGGGCAGTAATGAGCTCTGGTTATTGAGTGTTGATGGCTTCTTCTCAGCCAACCATTGTTATTTCACAAGTGACATCTTTTTCTTGCAGGTTCTTTTTGGCACACATACACACATCATCACCCCAAAAAGCTTGTGCACATAAAGACTCTGGCAGATTCACACACACAGCTTGAAAACATGAAATTGCATTCTTGTTGATTCATAGCATTGGGTGAACAGCATATTGATGTATACCTGAAGTTCTTGCCCGTTGAAATGGTGAAACTAAATTGGGCAGAACTGAGACAGACGCGGCGCAGTAAATTAAACAAGCGATCTTCCCTGTTGGGTGACAGCACAATGGTGATTAGGGTTTCATGTGAGCTGCCCTACATTATTTATGGCTATGCCGTGGGCCTCCTGCAGTTGAATAGAACCACAGTCCATTGACTGGGCATATTATTGGAGGCCGTCTTGTAGTGAGAAGGGGGTTAAAAATTACTTTATTTCCTCTTGAGGAGGTCCATTTTCATCTAAATGAAGGTGGAAGTCCCAAGTGTGTTGTTTCCAGGCCCTGCATGTGTGAAATGTGTCGACTGTGCTCCAGGAGACTTCTCTGCTTCGTTTCCAGAGTGCTTCCTGCTGGACCTCTCATTCATACATATCAGATATGCTGAGTTGTCTTTGTCACTGCCTTCTCAAGTTTGCACCATTGACTAATTTACATACTGACTGTTTGCAAATGATTTATTTAGTCGTCATTGGGTTTGATGTGATCATTTGATATCTTGTAGCCTGTTTTATTTAAGTATGTGAATGTCAAATGACAGCATGGTCTGCAAAGGATTTAGATACTTACTGATCACCCATAGGATGGGAAGCTGGAGTTCATGCAGTTTCCTGTAAACAGGCTTTTAGATTGAAGCAAGAAAACTTTGTTTTAATAACTTAAATCAAGGATGTTCTGATTTAGTGTAAATTCTGGGATCAGGCTCTCCATCAAGGCTTGTTGTTGTTTTTTAAATGATCAGTATCTGGATCAGTATCAATACAACCAAACTTTAAGATTTTATTTTTTTATTTTTTATGTTAGCCCAAAGCCCTTTTTCTACATCAGGGGTGCACAAGTTCAGTCCTCGAGATCTACCATCCTGCAACTTTCAGATGCAGCCCCTGTCCAGCACAGCTGAATCAAATAAGTAGCTTGTTACCAGACCTCTGCAGAGCTGGATGACATGCAGAAGTGGGAATTTAGCTATTTGATTCAGGTGTGTTAGAGAAGGTTGTGTTTAAATGTTGTTGCTCTTGAGGACTGGACTTGGGCACTTCTGTTCTGCATAGTTATTAGCACATGGCTGCATATCAATACAGAGGTGCATTACTGATAGATTTTTCATCATGGCATTATATATGCAGTACTAATTTTCCTCATGTCTGTGATGGACTGGCAGCTTGTCCAGGATGTACCCTGCCTCTCGCCTAGTTACAGCTGGGACAGGCTCCAGCTACCTGCAACCCTGAATTCAATGAAGCAGTACAGATAATGGCTGGATGGATTTTACTCATGTATGCAGAACAGCTGCAGCTCAGTATATCACTGAATAGGTTTGTGTATCAAACTTGCAAATGTGTGATGCAGGAAAATGGAAGTATAAAACAGTAAGACATTTTGATTGGGACAAATGTGTTACACACATTGCTCTGTGATTTAATCACTTCAGTGCCATATGTGTTTAGCAGGGTTAAATGATAAAAGTGTGTAACTAGTCACTTCCCGTTATACTATGCAAACAATATTATTAAAGAATAAAACCTTGATGTAAACAAGGAACGCAATAAAAGTAGCTGACTGTGAGACCTAAAGAAAGCAGCAACCAAGTGGTTGCAAAACAGTTTAATTGTCTCATATGAAGGACAACTCCAGCCTTGTGCATAAATTAGTAGGGATAACTTTTGTAACAAGCCTACAAATCTAATTCACAAAGTGTAAGACTATCTGTCACAGCCTAGAACACACAAAATGAGCAGGAAGAATTAGAATCAGAAGAAGCACAGTGCTGCAGCGGTATCTTGGGGCAGTAAGTTACTCTCTTTTTATCAGTGTCCAGGTTAATTATTTACCAAGTTGAATTCTCAAGGGTAAGCAAATGGGGGATAAACAAGACAAAACTTAAACAAATATGCTGAACTAAACAGGAAAAGGGTGATACAAATAATACATTTGTCAAGCAACCCAATCCTGCTGTGTTGAACAATACTTTCCAGTAAATACAATGGATTGATGGAAAAAGATCACAAAGAGATAAAGCTCTACATAATCCATAAAAAATGCTTTGTTGGCCTCAATCCTCATCTTGCCGATACCCCAGGGACACACCTACACAGGTTTCAGATTCCTTCAGTGACAAACTGTAGTCTTTCTGTACAGCATGTTCAAGATAAGCGTGTATGCGGTGTGTGGCTTCACTACTCTGTATGTCAGGTATAGAGCATTATTGAAGGGGGTTGTGGTTGTGCCTCTGAACCTGCGGCTTATAGTTACAGAGCCAACTGGACGTCTGAGTGAAAAGAAGAGCCTTCAGGGCAAACCTCACAGACACTGCAGCCCCAGTGAGTTTTACTGTGAATTAGTAAAACGAAGCACAGACAGCTAAACAAGCAGCAGTATTATAATGCAACTTTTATATGAAAGTTTGTGGAACTGCAAAAGAATTCAAGGACACTCGTGTAACCATGTGATGATTTTCTAGTTTATAATCTAAATTCCTGAAGCAAACACAAACTTCTTATGTAAACAGGGAGTTTTTGGACACACTGAAGGACTCCAAGCAAGAGATGGCTCAGAGATTACATTGTTCAACCTTATAAACATCAGTGTTGAATAAGAACTTTCTCTTGGAGGCAGTGCACAAAAGCTTTCCATTACAACTTCATCATATAGCTGCATTTTACTTAGTTTCACAAGTTCCATGGTCAAAAGATTGTATGTTGGTCTGATGGGTAAATCCTTCGGACATGTTAGTGATTCTTGGGTTGCAAGTTTAGGCTCTTGTTAAAAACATTTATGAAGCTGAGGAAGGTTCCTGTCACTGCTGAAGCAAATAAGTGTGTGAAGTGAATAAGAATGTGAAAAATGAAGAGGGAAGTATCTGCTCAGTTTTTGGAGCTCTGCCCATTGTCACACCTGTACACAGGTAAACAAAGTTCTTACATGTGTTTTGGCCCAGCCCTTTTCCCTGAAAGTGATGAGTTGTCTGATATTTTTAGCTCAATCTTTGGCTGATTGATTACCTGGATTAATAACAATAGTAGAGACGTTCTTTATTATTTTACTTATTAATCTCATAAGAAAATTTAAAGTTGCAATAAGACACTTTGTCAGTTTGTTTTGCGCAGTTGCATAAGGTAAACGGCACAAATGATCTAATGGCCTAAATAATATTTAATTTGCTTTATAAACTGTGTGAAGATGCATGCAATCAATTATTTGTCTAAAATGTCAGATGGACATTGAATTTGTGTGAGCAACTCAGAACTGTCAGATCTTTTCTGTGAGTTGTTTCTTATAATTTACCATCGGCGATTTGTTTTTAGTTTGTGAATTTCTCATTGTAGATCTGCCCACGCACAAGTTATAAAATGATGAACAAGAAGGCTTTGTTTTACTTATGAAATTAACTGTCATCTCCACGTGATGGATATGTGTTGCGTGAGTATGTTGTAATTGTCTTCTTGCACAACAGCATCTTTTCATCCCTGTTGGCCCCTGGCCCAGGATACCCACTAGGACTGTATCCCACTTGTCCAGCACGGCAAAACAAATACCCATCTGCCGCGCTCCTTCAGAGGGCCACTATCGGACAGCCCTTATGCTAGCTGGGTGTTTTTCGGTCTTCAATTGCTGCTTTGTCATTTCCATTTAGTGATTATCTGTGCAACTGTGATCAAAGCAAGGCAGGGTTATTTGTATATCACATTTAATGTGCGAGACAATTCAAAGTTCCTTGCATAAAACATTAAAAGCATAACAGATGGTGCAAAGAATGCATTAAAAAGTAGTAAAAGCAGCAACAAATTTAAAAAATCACAATAAATGATAAAAAAATGTTAAGTTAAAGGTTACTTTGCAGTTACTTTTTTGTTTGGGCACATGTAAAGTAATGTTTTTAACCTGGATTCATTTGGTGAAAGTTTAATCTCTACTGGCATGTTCACAGCGTAGCAGCTAAATGCTGCTTCCCCATGGTTAGTCTGGACTCTGGTCTGGACAACTCTTGTTTTATATTCTCTAAACATATCACAGATGTATTTTGGGCCTAAACCATCCTGGAATTTATAAATAATTAGTAGGGTTTTAAAATCTATCTTATGAATGACAAGTAACCAGAAATAAAGATTTTAAAACTGGTTTAAAACTCACATCTCCTAATCCTAGTAAAGCTCCAGCAGCAGCATCTGGATGAGCTGCAGATGTTTAATGCTCTTTTTAGGAAGACCTGTTAAAAGACCATTACGGTAAACCAGTTTACTGGAGAGGAAAGCATGCGTGCGTTTCTCCTGGCCTGTCTGAGGGACTAAACGTTTCATTCAGGTGGTGTTTCTGAGTTGGTAAAAAGCTTCTTAGTGACGGTTTTGATATGGCTGCTGAAAGTCGGATCTCAGTTCTGAAACATTGAGTAGCCTCTATCATGTGATAGTCTCTCATCCGACAGCCACTGCTGCCCAGTAGGGCTGGGTATTGATTCAGTTCTGATCTAATATAAATTTGGGTAAGCATTATTTTTAATCACTGTTTTAATTCACTGTTTTGAGATTGTAATATGTAGCGCACATGCGTGAGTTTGCCATGACAAATAGGTTAAAGTTCAAAGAAAATGTACTTTAAAAAATTGATCTTTGGATTTACGAATCGATCTTTAGGAATTAATTTGAAAATCTATTCATAATCGATAAATCAATCTTTTCAACACTGCCCAATTGAATGAAACTTATTTTTTAACTTCCCATTGGAAGCCTAAAATACAACCTTTTTATTGACATTGTGGGTATTTAAACTTCTAATTTGATCCATGCTGAGCTCATTAAAGCATCAGTGATGTAATGTTTCATCGCTGCTACTGTGTGCCAGCATGGCGTGTTTCTCCACAACTTGTCTGTCGTAAACACCGGGCATCTGCTCGCTGCTTTGGACTGGGACATCAAAATGTGCCTAACTTTCTTCAGAGAGAAGCTGCCTTTCTCATCTAGCAGCTTGCATAGGTATGATGAATGTTACTTATCACCTATTGACCTGAAAAGGTCAAGCTTTTACCCTCACCCCACCCCCATCCCTTTCCATCCGACTCTGTACCCTGTGGATAGCCTTTGCTTGCTTTGGATCAGACTAGTTTTTCTTCTTTCTTTTTTTCTGTGCAGCATTGCTTGACCACAAACAACTGGGAAACACAACTATGCTTTTCTCTTCCACACAGAAATGTCTTTTTTTTGGCCTGTGAAATACAGTGATTAGATAGCAAGCTGATATGGTTTTCTTCCTGTGTTCTAAGCTTATAGTATTAAAAGTTCTGATATCACAGCCAAGATTAGGTCAGGAACTCACAGAGGGAGATAAGTAAATAGAAAAAAATGTGAGATTATCATGGAAATAATCTTCTAGAAGAAACCAAATTTGTTGAAATATTAAGGACAAGAGGCTTATATTCACACACAGTGTGCTATATGGGATTTCAGTTCATTTTGCTTTCAGCTGGCTGTGTAAGGAATTGAAGAAGAGCTT
Source organism: Pseudomugil gertrudae (assembly GCA_037177535.1). Lineage (NCBI taxonomy): Eukaryota > Metazoa > Chordata > Actinopteri > Atheriniformes > Pseudomugilidae > Pseudomugil > Pseudomugil gertrudae. Next base: position 13,066,250 of record JBAMHV010000023.1, read on the forward strand.
TTGTTCTTTTGAAAATCCACCTGATAATGTTGGTGGTTGGCTCCGTGCCTGAGCTGGTTGGATTTAACAGGCGAAAAAGAAGAAAAGGAGGAGAGAGAAGGGGGGTGTCTCCAGTGCCCACCTAGTGTTATACACCCAACACAGAAGCACTGGCTTTCTACAATCCCTTAGAGAAACAGCTTTGTGTTGTGCATTTAGAAGGGTATGGCGAATGTCATTTTCAAGGGGTAGCCCTTCAGAGTTGAAGAGTGCAGCTCAGGTAACCACAATAACTGCAACATAATAATGACACCAGCAGGCTGCCAAGTTTTCTGGGTTCACAGATAGGCCCTTGCTTCCCTTCTAACCGTCCACATGAGACTGATTGAGCCATTTCATACCGCTAAGCTGCGTGAAGTGTGCTACTTTTATAATGAAAGAATACTGCTAAATCAGGGCTTGACAAATCTACTTTCTCCATGTCCCCACACTGAGAGTTGGAGGATTAGCCTCTAATTTTAGTGCCACTTATCTCTTCAGCTGCTTTTAAGAATTAGTTCCAAATAACAAAGAAAAAGTGTGAAAATTGTGGGTTTTGGTGAAGTTGGATAAGAGGGTGGTGAGTTTTCTATTGTCAGGGAGGCATGGCTGTGAAGAAGAGATTGTTGGTGGCAGGAGGAGGGCTTTTGCATGAGAGTTCAAATTTACATACAATTCTCCAGGAAATGATAATAAAAAATTGTGTCTGAGTCATTTTTTTAGTCACCAATGCTCCCACAGCACAATATCTTGAAATCACACAGCCTGTTGGAACTTTTAGAAAACCAAACCATGAAAAATTTAACCCCACTTTACCCACTTCTCGCCTTCAAAAGTTTACATTAATGCAACTTTAATCCAGCTTTTCAGTAAAACTGATTGTGCTACTTTCTGCTAATTTCACTGCAAGTCAGCAGGAAGTTCAACCAGCACAAGAAAAGTCTCGTCTTTGTCACCATGTCACAGATACCCTGATCGTTTGGACCTTTCCATCCCACACAAATTTGCCTATTGTGACATGTCATCAATACCAAACAACTATCAATACCCCGCTGTGGGCAGGTGCATTTAAAACAATGAAGGACACAGAGTTCGTGTGCATTCAGCACTTTTGAATAGCCGTCAGCGTATTGATTTTGCCTCAAGGCCTGCATCAATTCCTCTCTGCGCGCTCTTTTCTGTTTGTAACGGCGGAGGGCAAATGCATGTTAAAAAAAGACTTGCTGTTCAATTGAACTGGGAGGGGTGGAAAGGGGAGGGGGTGGGCATTTTTAAAAGCCCACACTGTCAGCTTCCACTCAGATATGCATCTTTTGCAGAAGAGCCCTTGACGTTGAGGACGGTATTCGGGTGTGATTATGTAATTCATCAGGGTTTTGCTATAAAGGAGAGAGGTGGGGTGTGTCAAGGGGTTTCAGGGTAATAGCAGTGCAACTGATGATCATCGTCTAGCAACTGCCCAAGGGCAGGAATGTTTTGTGCGCCGATGTGTCCGACAGGTGGCTAGGAGACGCTAATTGATTAATGATCAGTGTGATGTATGAGCCCCCTCAGCCAACCTCAACATAAAGGCTCAGAGCATCGGTGTCGCTCTAAATCATTTCCTACCAGGCCAGTAAACCCAAAACAGTTCCCTCGTTAGCATATGAAAGGCCGATTGCAAGCAGGACTGCAGCTTTCAAGCTTTTTTAGAATGTCCTTTGTTAACATCCAGAGTCTGAATTAACAGGTTTGCATTTTTTTGTCACATGAATGACAATAAAGATAGTTTTATAATAAGGGTCACTCAACACTAATGAATGATTAAAAGCTCCATAATCTAAGCCTTTTATAATATTTGGGTTCTGCCTGTGCCTTTGATGAACTAAGACGGACTTAGAAAAAATCTTTTTCTGCACAATTTGCTGTTATTTTACTGCAGATCATACAATATAAATGGTAGATGGACTTGAACTTGTATGTATAAAGTTCCCTGATTGTATTTTTATGATATACTTTAGGTAATTATACTGTTTATATACTTAGTAGTGAGGTTATTTAACTTTTTAAAGTTATATACGGATACATATGTGTTTTTCTCTACATATTTTGGAGCAGACATATTTTCCATTTAGGGAGTGTCAGATTCTTCCTGAATGATTGAACATTAGTGGAATTTACCTGTCCCTCGATGAACATATTTTACACTTGGTGTTCCATATAATGCTGTCACAGTGCATTAGTCTCCTGGTCTTTCACCAACTTCCTGTCCTTTTTTTCATTTCTGAATCCCTATCTCACTCACTGGTTATTTACCATTCCACAGGGGGCCTTGCGTGACCCTTCTCATTGTTTTCTTTCTGGATTACTTTGAAGGACAATGGCAGTCTGGAGCCTTGGCCAGCACTCAGCGTGTATGAATCTGCATCTTTCCACAGGGAGTTCTGTCCTCCAGTGTCAAGAGAGGTTATGTGATCTTTGTGTCACAGAAGGGGCTTTCCACCGCTGAGAGGTGGAGCCATGGGAAGAGGGGTTTATCTTTTCTTATTGCATGTGAGCGTGCATGGAGCGGGTGGAATTTTATAGAACCAAGCGAGTTAAAACAACACATTGTGTCTGTTTTAAATGTGAGCTCATGACTCTCGCCTCAGGGCGTCCATTCCCAAGTAAGCACAAACTTGCAGATCGCTAGCTATACCCACAAAAAGGTTTTTATGTTTTTGCTCAGAGTCTGCGGAGAGAGGAGGGTGCCATAGTGATAAAGTGAACATCCTGTAGCTTCTGAATGATTTGACTTGAGCCACACTATACTATTGTTTTTGATTCTCGGATGATAAAACAGTGAGTTACCAAACATACAGAAAGTGGATTCCAGTTAAAAATCTGACAGACTTGTCTGGCAAGTCTCCGACAGTAAAGACTCCGTCTTCTTGTTTGTATATCTATGTTAAAGGTGAATGTTTGTAGTGAGTTGCTTTCCCCCAGGAGCAAAAATAAAGCTGTGATTACCTGAGGCTACTCTTGTCTGCCCTCATCAGTGTATCCTCCAGGCTTGGAAACACACGCACACAAATGTGCGGATGTGCAGACGCACATGCATGTACATAAATAGCTGCTTGTTCATAGAACTAAAGCCACTTGATTCAAGTAGACACACCATTCACATAATTCAAGTACCATAATTCAGAAACAGGAAGTGAGGGTATATAATAAAACAGGAAGTACCAACTCGATGCCTCTGTGCAAACTGACTGCCCTATAGTTAGAGGGGAATAGTCACTGATGGATAAATACACACACACAGAGCTCCACTTTTCTACAGGCTAACATTTAGTGTTTAATCACCAAGACCGTAAAACAGCTTGGAACTAAAGGCTATGTGCAATATTTGCTTGATTTTGAGTTTTTATATTCAACACTAATGTCAATTGTTTTTATTTACAGTTGGCTGTAGATAGAGCTATAGGTGCTATTATGGTCTGATCGTTGACATTTACTATCCTGCTATTTTTAGATGCATCCTATCTCAAGAACAGTTGCGTTGTCCTCAGAAACCTATGATAAAAAAATTAGTGTGAAATTAATTTGCTGTTTGTAAAATGGCCACCTATGCCTTGATGGCGGGTTTTTTTTTTCTCGTAGCGTCTTCTTCTGTCTCTGCTTTTTTAAAGAGCAGCCATCGATGCAGAAATTAGGAAAGCACAGGTCTGCCTCAACCTGCTCTTTTTTTTTTGGCTGAGTCAAAGAATATTGTGACAATAAAATAGACCTGCAGACGATAGTAATAAGGGTAATTAGTTTTCTTGAACATGTTTTTTAAAATTTTTTCATAATCTACAGTTCTTCATTGGAGTTACCTCATGGGTACATGAAACATAGAGTGTGACCCACCAAACAATAGACGTCATTTTAACATTGGTTTTTGGGCTAAATGGGGTCGGTCCGTCACAACCTGATTTAACTCAGGAATAAACGTTGAAAATTGGGCTGAGTTCAGTCCGTCTTATTCAGTCCAAATTTAGACCAGAATTAGACGTTGAAAGTGTTTTCTTGTTTTTGTGAAATCTTTTCACCTTTCACTTTTCAACCATAGTTAGATGTTTAAACGCAAGGTATTCTGTCTTTTCAGTGTCTTTTCAACCAAATTTTGCTGGGTGGGGAAAGTCTTGTGGAAGTATTGTGGAAGTATTGTGGCAACACAGACACAATTCGGCTGAGTGTCACATTCCTGCTCTTTGTTTCTTTATCATAGGGATGTGGGATGTCAAAATAATAGGCTACAAATTAGCACAGCTTTACTCCAAGATAAATTAATGTTTTTCACAGTTATGACCCTGAACCCTCTTTCACCTGATGTTATGGTTCTAGTGCCGCGGTAAAGAGGAAATATTGATGCATCAAAGTAAATTGTGGTCCAAAGGGGACATGAACTCTTTTACTGGTAAAACCAGTATCCACTTTGGTTTTCATCATCTCATTTCCTGTCTGAACGATCCACTCTGCCATAGATCAGTCGCGTTTTTAGAGAAGCTGAGCGACTGTGCTTTAGGGATGCTTCAGAAACACAGCTGGTAGAACCACTCTTGTTGACTTGAGTTTTCTCGATCAGCTGCAAAGGTGCGGCGGTTTCGTGTTCAGTGCAACCGTACCCTGCTTAGTATATGCTAAAAAAAAAGGTTCTGTTTTTTTCTTGAAAGAAATAGACAGGATAGGTAACTGGTTTTGAGTGCTTTTGACACAAACCAATTTTCTATTCAAAATTAATTAGCCGTGATTTGCAGTTTGGAATTTCTGTTGACTCCAAGTGCTTTTTAACATGTGTAAACCACCATACTGCAATTTTCTTCCAGTTGTTTTTAGTTAAAACCATTAGCAAAATATTTTCCAAACTTTTTGCAGCACAAAGTGTCCATTTATCAGAAATCCTAAGTGCCATGTGGCTCTTCCAGCTGCATCTGCAACTAGACCTGTTGGTAAACTATTTTTATCACAGAGCAACGTGCATCAACAATATGCTTTAATTCACGGGCTTGCTTCAGGTCGGTATTAGATTCTCACCATTGGCAGCTACTCAACTGTATAGCATCGGCCTAGCTATACTACTATGAAGAGATGACACGCCACTAGATTTTTCTGTCTTGCCAATAAAGGCGCCTCTGTGTCCCTATTTGTGCATCAGGCTTAGGGGATTTCTAGGCCGCCACCTGATTCGCATTGCTGTAATTGAGTTGTGGCCATAAGCACTACTGTGCCTGCATAGGCCCTAGGTAATTCACACACCACAAAAGCACTGTTTCACTCCACTGTTCACATGATGTCTGAGGCACAAATACAGCAAGTGAGAAAGTCTAATCTATCGGAAAAGGGTGGAGAGATTACAGAAAGTATGAGGAGGAAAAAGAGTGTAAGAGTTTTCATGTAGGGAGGCAGGTCTGTGCCAGAGCGGCTTGGGAGTCACTGAGTCTGCAGCACGTGGATAAGGAGCACAAAGCTCTTGGTTTCAAATAGCTTTCTCTGTTTCTGTTTTTTTGTCTTAGAGCTTATAAGCTGCAATTGATTCAGAGGGAGATTTCCTTGGCCAAGGACAAGGAGATCGACGTTTTTGGGGTAAGCCTGAATTTGTCGTGCTTTTTAGTTAATTGGACTTTCAACACTTGTGTTGGTTGGCATTGTTCCTTTTTGCACCACGTGCTGCATTTATACCATGGCTAACTGTGTATCTCATAATTGTATCTGTCATCGTTTTGTGTCTTTTGCTTTTCACTTGGCTTCATAAGGATCATTGCCTGTCAGACCTGTGACATCACTTTAACACACTCATACAAGGATGCAGGATCTTCTGCCCTGAGATGTAGCTGGTAACCCCAGAGATTTGGTCTGCTATGTTAAAAAGACAAGAACCAACCAAAACTGCTGTTCGCCATTAGGAGCTGGATATACTAATTTGGACTATTGTTCAGTGAATAATGTTTATTATTTCAGTTCATGCTGTTTCACTAGAAATTTGTCAAAATGATGACTGTCAGAAAAGGGATGGTGAATTCCTCTCAACCAGTCAAATCACAAAGTTTGCCCTGTCCTGCTCTAATTTGTCCTCATGACTTTTTTATTTATTGTCTAGTCTTTAATGTCCCTCTCTGGAACAGTGGAAAGGTAATCTTTTCTGTTTGAAGAACATCTTGCCCCAAAAGAAACTATTAGCAAACACATTTGTTTGTGTTTACATTTATATGCCAGCATTTTCCCCTCCACAAATCACCCACTCGACTGGATGCCCACAGCAAACACACCTAAAATGTTCATGTGCTATATGTGGGGATGTGAAGTGCTTAGGCAGGCAGTTGGTTGGTAACCAGATTGGTAATGGGCAGGCTGTAAAACTCTCATGTGTTTTCTCATGCTTTGACAAGTGGAAGGTGGAAAAACGTGCAAGAATCTAGACTGATCAGTTCCGTTATGTTTTCCATTTGATTGTCGATTCTCTTCATTACTCACTTCATCTGTTCACAATGCAACATCACAGTTTTTGGAAATGGTAATTGTTCCATTACCTGCTCCATTTACTCTTTGCTGTTTTGTTTTGTGAACTGGCAGCGAGTTCTCCTTCTCTTTCTCTCTCTCTCTCTGAATGAGCAGGTTTGGGGTTTTTGTCTCCATGTAAAATGGTATTTAACCCCCCTCCCATCATAATTTAGATCCAGGCTCATAAGTGGGTTGGGAAGCAGCCCCAGCAGTTGATGTGGAACACATGCACTTAATGATTCACACTCTGTGCGGTAGGTCGCTGATGACTGCTGAGCCTGCTGCCTCTTGCTCTGTCTAGAATTGATACTCCAGTGTTGTTTTTTCAGAGTTGTATTTTTTTTCCAAACTCCCTTCCACACATGGAAACTTGGTGGAAGTTAAAATGTGTCATTTATGTTCAGATATTCCCAAGTAATTGTGCTTATTCTTAGTTAAAACTGGAAGGAATTGAACACTTTAAATGTTTCATTTCCCAATGTTTGTGTTTTTTTACCCTCATTTTGTGGATGCACCAATCTTCAGCAGTGGCTTTTCAAGCAATCACAGCACACACTGGGTCTCTTTAATGTTTATCTGCCAGATTTATACAAGAAAAAAAAAAAAGGAGGGGAGGAGGGAAGGGGGGGAGGAAAGGAGAATAAGAGGGGGGGGGGGGGAGGGGGGGGGGGGGGGGGGGGGGGGGGGGGGG
>JBAMHV010000023.1:13073686-13090510 GCA_037177535.1 Pseudomugil gertrudae
TTCAACATTCAACAGTTCAGAGAAGATTTTGTGGGACCCCCCAACCCCCACCACCACCTCTCCTCCCCTCCACCCAAAAAAATATAAGGTGTCACACTTGAGTAAACGACTTCTAACTCAGTTGATATTTTGCCCTGCTGAGCTCATTTATCGTAAGGAGTTTGACTAGCAAGAGGCTGTATGGCATCTTCCTTCCTCATTATTTGCAGAATAGCAGAAGTTTGCTGAAAGTGCACATTTTCGCTTTGCACTTTCAGTCAATGTAAATCAGTAATTGACATTGTATTCATAAACATTAATAAAGAAGAATTAAATGAGCGGTCGTGTGGCAGCAATACAACAAATTTTTGTAATGACTTTGGTAGCTTTGTGTGTGTTATTGGAAGTCAGAATGCTTTGCACTTTAATTTAGATTTAGCTGTTCTCCCACAAGTGCTTGAATTAATGCCCAGTCCTGTTTACTGTGTTTTTAATGTGGTGGTGCTCAGTTTTTACAATGCCCATAATCCACTGCCTAACAAAGTGCCACTCGTAAAGTGTTGCTTTATTGAAACTATGTCTTCATGCTTTGTTTTGTGATATGTGTTTTGAGAAAATTGGTGTTAATCTGTTTGGGGTCATAAATTAGGATGTGTGTTAGAACTGGTTTTGTGAAATTTGTTGCTCTTTCAATCTGGCTTTAGAATAACAGAGTTTAATGCGTTTGAAGTCTGGAGTATATGAGAGCTAAAATTGATGAGGAGACCTCCCTGGATTCAAGTGTTGCTACAAAGCACCACCCGATGCTGTATGCAGAAAACCCCAGTAATACTAAGCAAAAGGGCGTAGCTCGCAGTGCCGAGTAGTCTGCAGTTCCTCTTTGGGGCGCCTCCTGACAGGAACTTGGCAGCAAGGAAACATAAACAAATTCCCTGTGGTGGGCTGGCAGGCTGAGCGGCGCGGTTCCCCCTGTTACCATACATGCACAGTGAAGCGCAGCCCTGCATGGGCTAGCCTGCTCAGCTCAGAGCCCACAGGCTGTGAGAAAAAGATCTTAAAGGGACAGGTGCTGCTGTCTCATTTTAAAGGGGTTATTTGCAGCTGGTTTTCCTTGTTGTTATCGTACATGAAGAAGCTTGCTTATTTTCTTTTCACTGTTTTTTTTTCTAATCAACTGACAGGGATGTCTGTGGCTGAGCAGTGCAGTAACACCATTTCTGGGGAGGGAAACCAATGTCAAGGGCTCCAAAATAGTTGGTTTTGCTGAGGTAGCAAAAAGCTGCTGCAAAGCTGTTGTAATGACTTATTTTGGAAAATGGAAAAGAGTTGAGTTGTTGCAGAGTAGAGCGAATGAAACGATTAATACGGTCGGCTCAGCAGTCATAATACACGAGCATGTTCATGCTCACACATGCAACAATTGCACAACCGAAACATACATCCTTGCACACATCTTATTTATGTTGTAGCGTAGCGTGCACATAGAGGCTTGTTCTCATTTTCTTCTTCCATCCCCAAACACAGTGGTGTATTGTGCAGCCTGACCTGGTCTGTGTCCAAAGGCAAAGAGAACCTAGATTACTGAAACAGAGGGTCCACAACTAATAGGCTGACCAAGTTGTTAAAGCCTGGTGTGGCTGTCCAAACCAATGGGGACTTTTAGCTGAGTCCAGGAACGATCTCTTTATGCATGTATGTGTGAGTCTGTGCACATTCTTTTGATCAGCCACAGGAGGAGTTTTTGGACAGCACTTGCAGGAGCCGACATGGCACCTTAGTGCAATTTCATGAGTGCTGGTAAAAGCATTTGACTGACTTTTAATAGACCCCATTCTCCATAACATCATCCAAATGCACTTTTTTAAACGCTGCTTGTGGAGGTGAGGGCTGCATAGAAGATCCTCCTCTCTTACAGTTCTTACTGGACGGATTAAATGCCTCAGTGGTTTAAGTCCCATACTTCACTGGCTCATCTGTGTGTACTTTCCTATTAAAAGGGAATTTTTCATGTCAATGTGTAGATCATGTTGTTTCTTGTAATAAAATTCCAAAAATTGTGGAAATATACAGGCTCCTAAAATTTTTCCTTCTGAAACAAGACATACTTTTATGAAACGGATCATGTAAATGCAGGACAATAAACTGTTCTCAACTACCTGGATTTCACCACATTTATACTCATGTGAACCCAAACCTTTTGATTAGTACCACCCATCTGCCAAGTGAATCTCCCTAAATCATTTCAGCTGCAGCAGATCTTAAGCAAACATTTATGTAGAATTATTTCAGATACTTCAGTAATGTGTAAAACGGGAAGCGATGAAAAGGTTATGTCACCAGCCAACCTTTTGCGGAAGTGACAATGGTATTGTTTTCACAACTGTCTGTGCACATATTCAACATTGTTTTGTGTGTGTGTGAAAGAAAATAGAGCAGCTGATGCTGCCTAGTGAAGAGCAGAGTTGTGGAGGGAGAAGAGGAGAACAGGGTGACAGGAAGTCTTTGGATCAAGCTTGTCCACTGAGACGGCAGAGCGCAGGATGCTGTGGTGAAACTGCAATGCATATGTAGAAACTGCTGGCACCGAAAGTATCTGCTTCATGGGAGAGTAAAATAAGGACACTTAAAATAGGAAAATGAGAAGTATGATAAAAATTAGTACTATTTATGTGATTATTTTTTCAGCCGTATTATTGGCTTATGTGAATTGTGAGTGAAAATACGGTATGCAGTCCTTTTCTATTAGTCCTGCTCACAAGGCTCCACCTCATGCATGTTGTTGTCCACTTTTTCATTTTAAGCATGTGTGTTCCAGTACTCATGTTGAGTAAAACCTCCCACCAATGAAGTAAAGACGACCACATTAAGGAGCACAGATGTATCTTTACCCCCACCTCGATTCTCTCATGTCCCAGTAGGTGCATCTCTGTAATGGCTCCATATCGATCTCGAGGCCTCCTTGTCCACACTCAATGCCCATCGATCGGCACCTTGCAAAGAGTCTCGGGGGGGCTGCTACACATCCTGTCACCATGGTGCGCTGTGCAGTGTGTGTGTGTGCATGTGTGTAAAGCAGGGCTTGTTTATTTAATCTTGTTCAGAAGAGAGGAAGGCTGTATCTGCATGCCAGTGCCTTCATACGCCTCTGTGTGTAGGAATGTATACATCCATGCCTTTTTTTCTCTCTTTATTTTGTCAACCTTTCTGAACTCTGTTAGTGAAGCTGGAGACCTTTACTGCACCACAACACAAAGTCCTTAGTCTCATTACACTATTAAAAATTCAGGCCTCCTTATCTTAAGCTTTGTAGCATAAAGACACACAGCGGCCGCTGTCTCAAAAGAAAACATAGAAAAAGAAAACTATTGCACACTCTGTATTTAAAAAACGAGGAAAAAAGTCAACTGATTAATCTGTTAAACCACATGAAACGTTTGCTTGTTATTGTTGGTGCTTGATTTATTGAAAGCCTGGATCTGGGTCAAGCTCCCCCTTCTCTTTCTTGGTCTTCTCTTCCTTTTTTTTACCCTCTCTGCCTTTTTTTCCCCCTACCTAAATAAGAGCCAACCCCCCACGTCTCTTCCCTTTGTCTCTCATCTGGTTTTCTGTTTTTGTTAAAAGGACAGTTGATTAATGGTGCCACAGACAAAGCCCACAGTCTTTTCTCAGATAGGACTCCACTCTAGGTAAACCAGAACATGTGTGCTCAGGACAGTCTGGAAACTCCTGAGAAGAGAAAGAGAGACGACAAACAGTTGATGAAGGTAGTCACAAGGTTAATATCTGCAGCAGAGTATATCTCTCCTGTGCCTGAAATTATGAAGGAAATAGAAAAAGAGGAGGAATGCTTGTGACATAAGTTGAAGTGTCACCTTCCTCAGTGCTAGTAAGCAGCTAAGATTAAGTAGCACCACACTAACCTCTTTGTTTTAATTAGGTACGAAGTGTTCCTTCTCCTCAGACTCACTTCCATCTCTCACAGTTCAAAACGCACATTTGAACAAATGCTTATGTAGTGACAAGGCGTCCCATAGCTTGATTATTGTTGTTTACATATATAGTCTCTCTGAGATTGAGCACTTTGTTACTGACGTCCTTATTGAGGAGAATTGCCTTATTGAATGATAATTGAGCATATTATTCCTGACTGAATTGTTGGTTTTCTTTATAATAGCAGGCTTGACACTCATGACCTACTTTATTGCTGCACACTTCTATGTTTGTGTAGCTTTGACATGATCTAACTGAGTATGCTTGCTGCCTAAAGTAAACATATATTCTCTGAAATTATTACCTAGAAGGTATGTTGGCTAATAATAGTTATTTGTTTGACTGTATGGCAGTGACTCACTGAACCTGCCTCTTTTTAATTTAGATTGTTGTATATAGTTCACAGTAAGCTAGTAGTCTCAGTATGGTGTTGATTGTATTATATGAGGAGAGATATAAAATGATGAACTGTCCTTAATGCCTCTTTGCTTCTGGTTTATTTCATCCTGACATATTTCCCATTAATGTGCTATTGTAGTCATGCTCTATGGGTAATGTTAACTCCACACACGACCTTCATTGCACATTGTGCCACCATCTTACATCAAGTCCAAGCTTCCTGCAGCTTATTAACAGGCATGCTGTTTACAAGAGTCTGTTTTTATTTTAATATTATGTATTTAGGGGGCATTGCCACTATTCAGTCCCCTTTAAACAAACCCTAGTTCGCTTCCATAGATAGTCCAGTCCATTTGGAGTATCATGAACATGCATTCAGACTTTGTCTAAAGAAGCAAACTCTGTTCTGTTTGAAAACTGAGGGTCTCAAGTGTACCCTGACAGAAAACAACCGGTCCAGCCAGTGAACCAGAGAGAGGAAATGACATATGATGTACCACATGTCAGAAAGCAGAAACCCCTATAGACAGTATGAACTTATCGATGCACTGTTGTTTACTTCCTGTAACTAGACCATATTTGGCCGTTGCCATTTGATGAGCAAGATTTTCTTCTTCTGTTTTTCTTGGTCACTGATGGTTTCAGGCTATATGGACCTCTAGAGAACAGTCATTGTAACTGTATGACATTATCTATGCTGTTTGATCTATTTAAGTAGTGTGTCATTTATAAAGTGACTTTAAAATGTGGACACTTCTCTGTACTTTGGTGGGGCACCCTTGGATTGTATATTGGTAACGAGAAGAAGAAACAGCAGAGTCAGAAATGAGAAACAAAAGTAAAATGGGGAAACATTCTCATACACCTGAGTGGGAATAGTCCATCTTATTATAAAATCCATTTCTTCTAATTCTGTTTAAATTAATCTGCTTTGAGTCGCAGATAAAATGTTATGTTCTCTTCCGTGATGTCCATCAACTGTCTTGATTTTGCTGCATCACTTTTTCCTGGTAATGCCTCTAATGCTGGCTGGAGCCAGTGTTTTTTTCCCCTTTCTCAATAATGTCTTTGTTTGGGGGTCCTTTGGAGCCTTATAGTTTAAGATGCACTTCTCCAGAAGTCATCTGTTGTGGTCTTAGAACATTTGGAATTTGACACAAGACCAGAAAATATGACTGTGCTTAGTATTAATATATTAGGAGTGTCTCCAGAATTGTCATTGTAGTCCAGTCTGTTACCTTTCATTTCTTGAGTGATGATGAAACAAATTAATATATTTTTTCTTTAAACATAAACATTTTTTTTCTAGCCAAGTTTCTCCAGTGTCCGGTTTTGTGTCATATTTTGCCATGATAAATTACAGTTAAACTCTATTCACTCATTCTGTAATACTTTTTCCCACAAAAGTGTTATATACAATGAAATATCAGAAAAACAAGAGATGCTCACTGTTTAGGGAAATGCTTATTACTTATTACTTATGACTTATTACAAAAAAGCAATAAGTAGAAAATAACTGAGTAAAGAGACTCCATCTATTTTAGAATAGAAAGAGATTGTAGGGGAGATCTATGTGATGGAGCGTTTGCACGTACTAAGTTTGAGAGATATTGGGAACCCTGGAAATAACTACTTGTTTTACCATGTATGGAAGTAATCTTCAGCAGTTTGTACAAGTGAAATTTTACCTTTGCTGATACCAAGAACATTGATGATTATGATGTACAGACCACTGTGTCTCCCAGCTTTTGATTAACAGCTGTAGCAAATTGATGACTTAATGTATGCCGAACCTGCATTGACCATGTCTGCTATTGGTATTATTGTTACATACGTGTTTCATGTCTGTTCCATATAAAAATACTTAAGAACAAGAAAATTAGAATAAAAATAAAAAGAAGTGCAAGTGTAAGTCAGAAGAGAGTGGGTCAAAAACATCCAGAGGGAGTCTAGCTGGTCAGCAAAGTCACCGACCAACAGCCAATCTACCAGCACTTTTTGAAATGATGCACCCAGAGGAAGGCTAGAGCTTTTTGACAAGTCTGTTTCTGTCCGCTACTTCTTTTCACCCTGTGACAATAAGTGCCTGCCAGCTTCCTGGCTTTTTCAGCTCACACAGAAAGATGCTGAAGCTGTCTTCTGGGACTCTGGGGGATTAGCAGTTCCATTGGAACTGCTGGAAGTAGTGGCAGTCTGATCAAATAAAGTTGTTCTATAGAAACCCAATTAGACTTCTTGGGGTTTTATAGACAATGTGAATGCAGGATGTTAGTGAAGGCATTTAGAGTATCTGAGCAGGGTACAAACATTATACTGTTACTGGGCTGTACTAGTATACATGCGGGAATATTAAAACAATAAATAAATAAACTGGCTTAGTTACAGATGGCTGATGAGAAAATGCACTGGAGACTATAGGCAATAAACAGGCTAAGCATTAAATGCAATGACGGCAGTGTTGTTCTTTATTCTGAAAGAAAAGAGGCTGTTTTTTCAGCAGGTTAGCTATGGGCTAAACACTTTCATTCTGGTGCTGTCACCAGGGGAAAGCTAAGCAAATGTGTACGTAGTCTACAGTTTTAACAAATAAATGTGCTTAAAATATCAGATGTACCTTATTTTCTGCTTCAGAACTTACTGGAAATTATTTTTTTCCACTCTGAATATTTCCAAAGTTTCCTTTGGGTCTGTAAACCAATACGAAGCAGAGCGCATAGAGGTGGAGGTGACATCTTTAGAAAATGTCACCTGCTGTGAAAGCTAGACTAGAGCAGTCCAAATGAGCCTGGTTGTTTGCTGTGATGAGTGTGGAGCCAAGTGGCTCATCTTTACTTTTTCAGACTGAGCACTTGTTAATAATTCATACCCCACTTTCTCTGGAAGCACAACCAAAGGCTCAGCTGTGCCTGTCTGTCCTTATATCTTGTCACTGGACATTCAAGCTATTTTCCATCTTTGACTGAAAGGCATTTACCTTATTACATCTCCACCACTACCATATATTGTGCGCCTGGATGAGCAGATGTTAGAGGCAGAGGTAAAGTATCACTTCATTTTTTTAGCATTATCTGTAGTGTCACTGCACTGAAACCACATGTACAAAGTAGTCTTTCTCTTTCGTATCATTTCCTGAGAGTAATTGTAATTTTTCCCTACTTTTCACCTTCCTGCTTATCATCTCTGTTGCACTCTGGTGTCAGATTTGGTTATGTATGCACATCATGACTTTGATCCCCCCTCCTCCTTTCTTGCACCACTGTGTTATGTACATTGCATAACCACCCGCTGCTAACCCTAGGTGGTGTACCTCAACCACCTATCTCTCTGTCCTCACCCTCCCGCTCCTCATTTTGCTTGTTTGGCAGCAATCCAGGTCATAACATCTCCTCTCCCTCTCATACCTGTGTTCCCAAACCTTGAAAATTTGAGCAATCGTCTTTTCCCCACTCTCTCTGTATTTGTCTTTTTCATAACCCCCTCTCATTGTTGTTCCATTTCTTGCTCCCTTGCTCCTTCCTATAGTTCCCATCCTCTCTCTCCTCTCTTCCTCTTCCTGCCTCCTGCTCTCCCAGTGGTCTCATTAGGCAAGAAGGAGACTGCCTAGTGTGTATGTGTTTTCTCAGACAAAGTCACACTTGACTGAGCATGCCTCTTGCACTAGTAAGGGCCTGGGCTACATTATTACCACAAAGCTGTCACAAATAGTATATAAAGTAGCCTCCTGTTGGCAAGTAATGGGTGAGCATTGAAACCACTCTCCTAACATCAGCAGCAACCACTGCTTCTTCAGTGGTAGTACAGAGAAACAGTTGTTGGTATGGTTGGAGTACGTGATATGAAGCTGTACAGATATGGAGAGTGGACATACTCCACAACAATAAATGCACCCAAAATTTTTCTGTAATTTTGCCAGCACATGTTTCTTCTGACACTTGAAACCACATACCAAACACATCTGTCTCTTCTCCATAATGACACCCCACCTATGTGGTCCTGCCTCTGGGATGTCCTCCTATCTACTGAGTGAATGAGTGATTATATGTGTATGTATGTGTGTGTGTGTGTGTGTGTGTGTGTCCACAACTGTTTTGCTAGTGTCTTGTTACGAGGATGGGCCCCTGCGCAGGAATCTCTGCTGCCTTGCTGGCAGGCCTGACCTCAGCGGGTCATCGTCCATTACCACACGAAACCTAAATGTCAACCACAGCCCCCTGCTACAGCCATTTGTCTTTCTCTGTGGGTCAGTCAGCCTGGATGCACATATGCATGCAGACACAGTCACCTGTTAATACTTTGCCAGCATGATGTTTAAAAAAATCCTCTTTTTATACAATTCCCTGTTTGAAGCAGATTAGATCCTGCTGGTGTTGTTTAGAGTTCATGTGAGAAAATCTAGATGTTTTCAATTTGCCAGTGTTGATAAGCAGGCACAAAAACACAATCAGCTGTTTTTTTTTTGGAAAAAAAAACTTGCCAACTTATTTAGTCAGCCTTTGATGATAACAAGATTTGTCAAAAATGTGTGAAAAATTAGAGGAAGCAGTTAAAGAGCTGAGAAAACCCTCCATTACAAGGTCGCATCATGAGAATGATTCATTCACTGTTTGAATATGTCTCTTGGTGGCGTTTACACATGGAAAACATATCTGGTTCTGCTCAGCTGAAGCAAGTTTTCTAACCTTTAGTCCATGTGAAAAGAGTATTTTCCCTTCTGTATGAGGTGATGAGGCCTGTTCAACTTTATCAGAAAAGCCCACTTCATCACATGTTATCTATATTATTAACAAGCAATCCATTTTGATTCAGTAGAGCGACACTGCACTTGGGAGTACAGGTTTTAAAAGCTATAACGTGTACACATATATAAGCATAGAGCTTGTTCACAGGAAGCTGTTGGACATGTCCCTTAATGATAAATAAACAGTGAAGCATCTCCTCTGTAATGACGCCAAACAGGCTTGCACGCCAAATATTGATGGAAAGATGGAAGGATTCTCAAGGGTCTTTGTAACATGACATATGGCTTGGAGTTTAAATTTTTTCCCTCTGTCCTTCATTTTTACTCTCCACCCACTCAATTTCTCTCCCAGCTCCTTTTTTTATTAGACAGTGCATTTTTAAGAAACCCATTGCAAGACATATTGCAATATGTGTCTGCAACATTTTTCTGATACAATGATTCTTTTATGTATATTTCTGAAATAAAAGTTCAAATGATTTAACTTTATATTTTATTCAGAGTATGAGTAATAATTGCTTCAGAGGTCAGAGGCAAGGCTCAAGAGATTCCACTTGCATTTATTAAGAGCGGCACCCAACAGAGAAAGCACTAAAACCATGAGGGAAGAAATGCAGGCATAAGCAGAACAGCACAGAACATACCAAGCATAGTGGAAATGGAGAACGGGTTGTTTTGGTGTCCCTGCTACCAGTGGTGTATCAGCAATGCCACCTGCATTAACAGTCAGCCTGGGGCGTGCACAAAATGTTATTCTTCTTCCTTTGATAAATGTTTCATTGTTTATGCTGTCTCTGTTTCTCCCTCCTCACACTGGTGAGCGCTTTCAGACACTGGTAAGCCTTATACCAAGTGTTTTTTAATGGTTAGTCCAGCGATTAATGTTGGTCTCATCTGCCTCCCTGGGCCAAGATTTTGAGGCAGCATTTATTAATCTGCAGGTTCAGACTCACAACTAAGGGACCGCTTCCAGCCGATCATCTGCATGCCACTCTTTCCTTCATTTATTTTCTTTGTATCGCTTTTGAATGGATTCTACTTAAAAACGACTTTTTTCTTCTTCATGATTAGCGATTGGTCTACTTTATGTTCTAGGCTACATTCAGCCTGAAAGAAGTGAGTTAGTGGTTTTTCATATTGAGGGGAGGGTCAGAATGTTCCATGTTTACTACAAAGACTTGGTAAAGTTTTATATACTATAGTCACAGTACTGATTACTCACTTTTTCCCCTCACTGGCCCCTAAATGTTCTGTTTAACCTATTATGTGATTAGACGTATGTGTGGCAGGTTGGGGAGTATTTGTTCTACGTTTGTGTGCAAGTCCCAGTTGCCTCACAAAGATGAAGAGCTCCTTCTTTACCTGAGGGGGGATGGGGTTTGACAGTACTGTAGCCGAACCCCCCCACCCACACCCATCCTTCTATCAGCCCCAAACCTCCCACTTCTCCATTACCCCACACCGTCCCCCCACTGCTGATAAATGTGTTTTTCTTAAGGGAAGGAGGTGGTTGGTTTAGAGGAGTCTTTTTTTAATGTAGCAGTTTTTTTCAGTGTGTGGGTGTGTGTGTGTGTGTCTTGCTAATGCAGTTCAGGGCCGTGCAGGGCCGTGCAGCAGGGCTAGTCTGACTCAGAGGCAGGCCCGCAACCTCGACCTTAGCATCATTTGTTTGGACGAGGGCCGTCAGCGACTGTCACGGGGCCCATGATGAAGTGTCAGTCGGTAATTGTCCCCGCGAAGCATCCACATCTCAGGGGGTGATGGTGGGGGGAGGAAGGATGGGGGAGGCCGAGAGCTGACAGAGAGAGAAATGGCATCCAGAGCTCCTCCTTTTCTCTCTCTTCTCTTTTCACTCCCTCTTTCTTTCTAGTTTTTCCTCCCTTTTGTACTTACAGCTGCACCTTTTGAAGGTCTGCTGTGTGCTCGACATCTACGCAGCTTCAGTTGGCCAGCAGTGTAAACAATATGTCCCTTTCTTTTAAATGTTTTAAGTGAAGGCACAAAGAACAGGCTTGTTTACAATTACCTTTGTGTATGTACCTTATCTAGATAATGATTTCTAAGCCTCTCATCAACCACTTCTCCTCAGTACTCCATTTTTTCTGTCTCCAGCCTCTCCATTTGTCTGTCTGCTTATATTCCTTATACTTAAAACGGGCTATTCATTTTGATAAGAGCCCTCTTGAAACCTCTTTGGACCCAATTGCAGCTGTTTGTACTTCCTCAATCATCTTAAAAATACATATACATGTATTGTAGCACTGGTCATTTTAGTAATTAGATTTGGCATGAAGATATATTTATCAAACATTGTCTCTATGTAATGAAAAGCTTTTACAAGACACACAGCCACTGTTTATAGAGCAATCCATATTTTCTTGCCATACATCACCGAGGCTCCCTAATGCACATTGACCAGACCTCTGTCCATAAATTACCAGCAAAGATTTGAGACCGGAGTCAGATAAAAGTACCAATGACAGACAAGTGGTTTTTCAAATAATCAGATATGAACAAAAGAAAAAATAGAGGGGATTGGGATAATAAGGATACTAGGATCCAGGTGAAAAATGGGATGGGGGTTTGATAAAACACTAAAGCTTGTTACGTGCTCCACAAGAAGCAAGAATTTTATTCTTGTTGTCAAGTTAACAAGAACAAGAAAAAGTTTTTTGTGGTCTAGTCCACTCATACTCCACGAGAAGCTGCGTCTGCAACCAGGCGGGGATATCTGTGGGTGGCCTGTCTGTGCTTTTATGTGCAATAAAAAATTGACCCATTTAATAAGGTTGGGTTGTGCACGCGACTGTGTTATTGTCCTCAAATGCCACATGTAAACACTTCAGTACTTTCTCACCACCTCGATCAGCTTTTTTTTTTAATTAAAGCTATCCATTTAATTTCACATCAGTAAAAATGGAGTAAAGTGACGACTGTCCGGTTCGAGCTTTTCCACTGTGACTACACCCACCTCACCTGTCCAACCAATCACACTGCTCAGAGCCCAACAAGAAAAAATGTTTTTGAGCCAAATGTGTTGAACTGTCTTTAATCACATGCACAAGAACCAGAAATAATTCTCACTTTGCGTTGATTGTAACAAGCTTTAGGAAGAAAGAGGATCCAACCTGGAATGGAAATAGAGGAAAGCACCTTGAGATGCGAGGGCTGTATTTCAGTGTCTCTCAGCTCATCATTAGATTCGACCCCCATCATTTGCTACATGAAATAAAAACTATAATGAATTGTAAATAAGTGATTATGTTTCTTATACAGAAATTAACCAAGGTGAGGAAGAACTAGAGTATAATAAACATTAAAGATGTGTCCAAAGATGAGGTGAAGACAGAAATGAAAGATGTGATATGTCAGGAGGAAAACAAAAGAAGAGTGTCCATTTTTGGCATGCAGCCCCCTATGATACCCCAAAGACAGCGGGTGAATTAGAGGGCAGATGGGATGCATCCTGGTCCTGGTCCTTTTGCCTGTGGGCTCCAGGTGGATTACTGCCTGCCACTACTGCCCCTATCCCTTATTTTTCAAACAAATTTACTCTTCCTCTGTTTCTTTTCCTCTAATGGGGTGCTGTATCAGCTCCCTATGGAAAAACAAACAACCACTGAGCGCACATTACACTCCTGGATGCCCTTGCACATGGCATGATGGTGAACACACAAGTAAGAAAAGCAGGCGAAACCGCAGCCCCCTAAATTATGCTCCAGTCTGCAAGATGATTAATCTGGTTGGTGATTAGTCAGTTGAGGGTGGAGGCACACTACTTAGGCCCTTTTTAATGGGCCATCATAGGAAAGATAACTCTATTGTCCTATCCCTCTTGACAATTTGAATCCAATCAAACTGGCTGGCACTGTGGTCCAAGGGAGTCTGGGAGCGGGTGATGCAAGCACAGGGGGGGCCAGTCTATATTTTAACACCCATCCCTATAGATCAATGCTACCCCATTAGATAATCCAATTCTGGCATATTCATTAGGTAATATGTTGCATTTTATCTGTTTTTAAAATAAATTTCATACTGGAAAAACCTAGCCCAAATGTGCAGCCCAGATGCAAATAAACTGATGTGTCTCCCATCCACGTAGATAAACATCATAAGGGATCAACTCCAAGGCCTCTTTTCTGCCTCTTATTAACACAGATGACATGCTCAGTTTGATTAACTCATCTCTTTTATCCTCTTCATTAGAAGAGGATAGCCACTTCAACAGCCACGGCTCCCAAAAAGAACGCATGAATTAGAATCCACTTATTCCATAGACTGCTGCTAATTCTACGCAATGGTAGTTAATGGTGGGAAGTAATGGGAAAAGGGTGTTTCTAATTGTTTCTTTGGACGATGCAGCGTGTGCTGGAGCAGCTGTTTCCTCACAGGTTGCATTAACGGCCTGAACAAAGTTCAGGCAGCATTTTAGGACCTGTTCAACTATTCGATTCCATTGAACACATAGGCAATAAATGCTTGTAGACAAGCCAATTTCCTCTGGTGTAGCGTCCTGCCGAGTAGCAGAGCCGGCTCTCGGCCGATGAGAACCACCTGGTGCTGAGGGAAGTGATTAGGTTTGGCACCACTGTGAGTGACGAGCTGTTTTGTTAAGGAGGATTGAAATGCGAGAAAGGAGGGGAGCTCATCCGAGTTGTGTTTGCTGGAGAAATCTTGATGTGTTCTTATCAGAGAAGGATCTAAGATACAGTGTTGTTTTGTTGATATTCAGTCAGGGGGAATTATTTTATTTAGAGGGGTGATTTAAATTGTGACGCTGGTTCTGATTGTAGCATTGGTTGAAGTGTGGGACATACCACAACAGTAGGGTTGTGGGTTCTGCTCCCACGTGGACTGCACACTTACCAGCTCAGAAGTTAGAATTGTAAAGACAGTGGCTAACCATGCAGAGCATGAACATTTTGTCTGCACTGATGGGGAATTTTATTGCAACCTCAAAAATCCTTTGAGATATTTACAGAGGATGGTGATGATATTTGAATAAGTGGTTCAGTTGCAAATGGCCATCATGTTCTAACAGCAGACTGTTTGGATAAAAGCCCATAAACGGGCATTTGCTGCAGCATTTTATAGTGACGCTGAATAAAAACAGCCATCTCAAAACCATCTGGAATACATTAGTTGACATAAGCTCGCTTTGGCTAGATGATCCCAAGCTTTCTTTTTTACATCTTGGCCTGAAGAAAAGATATATTTAAAGCCAAAAAGCCATTTGTATATATGTGCTATTGGGGAACTTACCCTGCTGCTTAGCATTGACCACAAAGACCATGAATCTACAGGCCCAAGTTGAAATAAACACGCACAATCTTTTCAATATTGTTACTCCTCATTTTTTTAGAGACAACCATCTAGCCTGTGAGTCGCTTCACAATTCATCTGATCTCATTCACTTTGATGCTTATTTGATCTTTTTGACCTTTTAATTTAACACAGCATGTCAGATTCTTCTCTGGGTTTGGTGTTCATTTGTGAAAAAAGGTTTCTGTGTGTGTGTGCCTTCTTATGAGGGTTACTGCCGGCGAGTGAATGTTGGCTTGTGGACAGTAACTATGATCCCGTTGATGATTGAAATACAGTACATACCAATGAGGATTATGTGTGTTTTTGTGTATGTGTGTAAATGTGCAAACAAAGCAAAGTAACAACATTTAGATCATTGATGTGATGATAGTTATACTTGAGTGTTTTTCTTCATTCTTTCTCCTTTTTGCTTTTATTACCACTGCAAGCACAGTTTTAATCTTTCTTCATGTTTTTTAACAGTTTTCAAAGTTCCCTTGTTCTTTGTCATTCATGTTTTCCTTTTGGAGATCCGCATATCGTCCATTGGACCACATTTCTTTTTTTATGGGTCATTCTGCTCTCCTGCCTGCTGCTGCCCAGTTTCCTCATTCATCTTTTAATCTCTCTTCATCTCTTCATCTGTTCATCTCTCTCCAGTCTGGATCTTGGCATTTAAGCCTCTAATTGAGCTGGCGTCACTTGAATACTTCATGAAGCAGTAACAACAGAGAATCCCATCATTGTTTTCAGTGTGCCCTGTGCACAGAGGGGAAAGACAAGTTGGCTGTTTGTGTATGTGACGGGGAGTTTTTGGAGAGAAAGAAATGGAGACTGTTGATTTTATTTAATTTTTTTTAATGCAAGTTGCACTTTTATTCACTTTCTATGGTCACATTTGTGTATTTTCAATTTCTTTATTGCAGTTGTGTGAGTACCATATCATTATATCACTTTAGTTTAAAGCTGAAATCCTCTTTAGATATATTAAAAACACTTTATTTAATAGTTTTAAGTCAAACAAAAGGACATTTAAAAGAATAGAAACTTTTAGGACCTTGCATTTTTAGTTGCGGCTGTGTGTGCACTATGTTTTCCCTTCTAAAATCCTTTTATTGGAGGCAACTCAAACCAGCTTAGCACCGGTTTGTTTCTTTTTGTGACACAAGCAAAATCATGCATTAAACTTTTTAATCTGCCGAAATGATGAAACAAGAACCGGCTCAGAAGAATAAAAAGCAGTAGCGGTAAAGAAGGACGCCATCTTTATTTTGGAAAATGTAGTTTGTTTAATTGTGAAAATTGAAGTATTACTTTGTCATATTATGGGTTGTCTTTTTAGATAATGGCTTGTGCTATAACACAGACTACCTGCTTCTGGCTTTACTTGCATTCAACACTGAATGTACAGCCCCTTCATGCAGACTGATGACTGAAGTTTCATGCGGTTCATCACTCAGCCATCTGAGAAAAAAAACTGCTGCATAAGTGAATGAACCATTTGTTTGGTACCAACTAGCACGGGCTATCTTCAACAAATCAGATCAGCAAAGTGGAGCCAGTTGTTAAAATGATGCTGTAAGTGTCTGCACTAACCTCTTAAGGAGATTCAGTTGCCACTAATAACTGCCAGTATTTTTGTCCATGCTTGCAGAGCTTGAAGCCAGGCAAAATTGATGCTAACATGATCACAGTTTCACATGTGTCACAAGAAACTGTGAGAATTTATTAATGGTTATAAAACCAGGCACCCTCCGCTTCTCTTTCCCGAGCAGCTATCCTCGTCTGATTTTATTTCTTTTTCTGCTAAACACCCCAATTTCCAAAAAGTAAAATAAAGCAGAGAACTTATCTTTTTCCACAATGTGTTTGACAGCTACCCAAGCTCTCCACTAACAAATCCCAGCTCAGGCTTGCACACAAAGCACATATATCTTGGAAGAAATTCCTGGCTAGCTACAGTCTGCTATAGAGGTACTGATCAATCAGGATGAGAATGTGTGGTCTCTCTTTTTTTTCTCTCTCTTTCCTAATGCAATAGAAAAATTCACCTTTTGCTTTCTGCCTGCTCGCCCTAAAAGTAGTGTGTGAGTGTGTATTTGTGTGTGCTGTACTCGGGGTTCATTATCTTTCCCTGAGTGTACGTTGTCAGGTGAGATGCAGAAGAGGAAGGAAAGGGTGAGTGAGAAAGAAGGATGGCGAGAGAGAAATATTCAAAGTTCTTATGTTTCAGACTGAAAGAGGACCCACTGCAGGATGCCCTACAGGCAACCAACATAGCTAACACACACACACACACACACACCGAAAAAAAGTGAAATATGAAACAGTGGCAACACACACATCAGCACATACTGTACAAGACATGGAGCCCACATACATAGACATGTGTGTATATGTGTGCATATATATAT
>JBAMHV010000023.1:13090687-13121259 GCA_037177535.1 Pseudomugil gertrudae
CACACACACACACACACACACACACACACACACACACACACACACACACACACACACACACACACACACACAAACACTTAAGCTTTTATGCATATACAGCATTCCCATTATTTAAGTTGTGTAGCTACTGTAGGAGCATTTATGTCTCATTTTTGCAAAAAATAATCTCAAGAGAAAGACTTACAGCAACATGACCATGCATACACACACCAGTGGACTTGTGTGCATTAGCAACCAATCCAGACACAATGGACATTAGAGGCTCAGCTTTGACATCAGACAGAAGTGAAAGTGACGCATAGCGGAGGGAGGGAAGAATGAAAAATTGGCCTTTATTCTCTTACTCCTTTCTTACTTTGTATCAGTCTTTCTGTTTATCCCTCTTTCTTATCCTGTACTGTTCATCACTTCCTTAGAGGTCATGTTTGCCCCTTGAAATGCACGAGACACTTGCTGCCCCTTTTCCCCTCCTGGTCACAGCATAGTCTCCCCTCAGCCATGAATCACACTTGCAGGCCATGCAGAACGCATTGGAACGAGGTGAGAGTGTGTTGCACCTCAGTAAATCGTGTTTTGTAAGTATTGTACATAAACACATGCGGCACAGTCGCTGCAGCTTTTCTGGACCGAGCTTTGCTGCTCCTTGTGCTGTGAATACAGGCGGGGCGGTCGGTTGCTCTTAACACGGTTAGGGCCTACACTATTTGTCTGGACATTACCATTACCCAAGCCAATTACTGGCTGGTGTACAGGCTAGTCGCCAGCAACCTAATGTTTTCCCGTCATGCCTGCCTCCCCTTTAAAACCCCTCCCTTTACAAATACACACAAAAGCAGAAGGAGGAGATTTAGAGTCAAATAAGATCGAAAAGAGAAATGGAGAGCCTGGAGCAAAACTCCTAACCCAATCTGACTAGACTGACTGATACAGCTAATAAACTTTCATTTAAGCTAATGTTCTTTTTTTACACTCCATTCCTCTCTCATTTCTCACCTTTCGCTCCCTGCTATGTTTTTCTTTAAAATCTGCCTCTTTATTTTCCTGTTTAAGCCTCAAAAGAAGGGTCAGTTCAAGCAATCGATGCAGGTAGTCCACCAGTCAGAAACTCGGTTGTCCAAACAGCACATCACTCAATTAGTCTGAGCAGCAACACACAGGGCAGCTGATAAACAAGTTTGTAGATCTTATAACCTGAACTCGCTTTATAAATCACATGCAGCAGTAACAACAGCAGTAACTGTCATACACTGAGTTTTATATATTGAAACAAAGCCCACTGAGTCAACAGAGATTCAGACTTGCTTATAGGAGATTCTTTGCCCCACCAGCATCTTTGAATGCATGACACAATATATGCTACTTTGAGCTTTAAACAAAGCAACCACTTTTTCTTCTTTGCTCTATATAACAGGTGAACGAGCTTTGTCCAAAACCACATTTGACACTGTATGTACATGTGTGGTTTTCTCTGTGATGGTTACTGTGTCAGTATGTGTTGACAGTGGACACGCTCTGTGTACACCCACACTGTTTGCAGTTGCTGTACTCTCACCAGTTTGGTTGCTGGGTGTGTGCAGTAATTTTAGTACGTATGTCTTTGTGATTACTGTAATGTGCATTGCTGATAGTTTTAATATATTGTATGTGGAGATTATCATTGGTGCAGCTTTAGAGACATGTTTGTATGTATATGTGTATATGTCTCAGCATTATGAAAGAGAGGGAAAGCTTGTGTATGAGTGTGACGGGTCCATCTTTAGGTTCAGAAAACTTTCCTGCAATAAATTTAAGCTCAAGTTGGATTTTCCAAGTCATACTGAAAATTGAAACTTTGCCTTTTGCAACTTGTTTGTATAACAAGCAGAAGATTTTTTTACCTCTTTATTTTTTCATTACTCCAGGTAAAAATTTTATCTTCAACATTTTAAAAAAAATAGCGAAGATTTTCATCGATTTTTCCACATTTCAGTTATTTGGTTTTTTGTAGTTGTTTTTGTCAATTATTAAGCAGTTCTTTTTGAGCAGGGCTGAGGTCTGAAATATTTATATAAGGAGAACATGAGCTGCTGAGGACCCTACAGCAGAGGCATGCTGACTATTACTTTTTTTCTCTTTAACACAGCATTTAAAGACTCTGGGTTGGTCCACTGTTTGACAAAGTCTCCAGTGTATTTTACATTGTTGCTGACATGTTTCTGTTGTTAAATTTACTGACTTTTCAGACCCTTTAAGTTTCTTTTTCCCCATGTAAGAAGCTAGCAATATGTGTTGCAACCTTGAAAAACTAACAAAACATGCTCTGTGAAGTGGCTCAGTGTTTCTTTTCACTGGAGGCGCACAGAAAGTTGATATTCCATCCATCCAGTGCCAAAAAGATCAGAATGCACGGTGCAACAAGGTGCAGCATGTAAATGACTTCTCCTTTATAATGACCTAAAATCATTTTTAGTATAATTGTGACCTGAAGACTTTGTGTTAGACTCCCCCACAAAACTAAAACCTAAGAAACAGTAATAAATGGATGAAATCAAGGTTATGAATACTCTAATGTTAGTTGGTATCTCTGTACAGAAGTGAGGTTTTAGGAAACGGCTAAGGTTCCTTCTGTAGAATGCATCGTATCCAGTAACAGTATTACTTTCTATTTTTATGTTTTCTATCTGCTAACTTACAGGTGAGTATCCACTCCATTGCTTCCTCTATTTTTTTTCCATTTGATGTTTACAGTTACTAGCAAGGAGTGAGTCAGTGCGAGTTGTCGGGAAAGCACAGCAGTTTGGCCTCCTTTTTTCCCCTCAACAACATCCACGTTTGGCTCAACCACACTTCTGTGCAGACGTCAAGGTGCTCCACTACATTAATCCATAAAGGTGTAGCCCGGGTGTCTGCTCATCCATCCAAAATGAAGGGCTCTTCTCTGGAGCAGGATGTGTTATACAGTAGGTGAGGCAGACAGTCTTAGTATTTTTTTTAATAAGATGGGCAATAACAATAAATCCTACAGGCTAATCACCCACTCGCCAGTAACCCACCCCCTCTGAGCCCAAACCCAGGGCGATGCAGCATTACCCTGCCGCCGCATTCTATTACACCATTCATCATGCGTCTTATCTGGCGGCTGGTTTGATTGAGTGTGGAGTGGGAGGAGTTGCAAATCCTGCATTCTCTATATCAGTGTGTATTTGTGTGTGTGTGTGTGTGTGTGTGTGTGTGAATGCTGACAGGAATGGAAAAGTGCATTTGGGGGGATGTGGGCACATGTGGGTGTATATGGGACGTATAAGTGTCAGTGTGTGCACACTAGATCTACAGGAGTGTATAAATCAAACCAGATGATTACAACACCCCCCACCCCCTCTCTCTCTGATCTGCTCTGTCGCAGCAAATGCATTTTCCTTTTCCTCCTCCTACCATGACTGTACTTCCTTCCTTTCACCCTCCTTCCTTGTTTTTTCTGGAACAGATTTGTCTGATGGGGCCCTGTTCTCCAGGAGCTCCTGGTGTTGGGAGACGGGCGACAAATTTTAATAAGCAACTGGGTGCTGTAATTTAACGGCCTGGGAGGGAGATTAGGCTGATTGATGCCGGGCTCGCCTAATGGTCCAGCCTACGGCTCCGAGCCCAAATTGGTGGTAATGAAAGTTTTGTGCAAATTGAGATGGAGGAAAATAAGGAATCCTCTCATCCCCCCTCACTCTCGGCCTTCGTTCATTCTACATTCCTCTCTGTTTCTCCTTGCATGTTCATTTTCTTCTTTGCACTCTCAATCTTTTTGACAAGGTGCATCTTCCTCTCCCCTTCCCTCCATCATGTCCCCTCTTCCCCCAACCCTTAGTTTTTATCCCTTATCTGCTTCAACTTCCCTCTTTCAAGATGTCCCTCTCTGTCACCATCATTGTCCATGCCCTTTTCCTCTTTGTCTTTCTCATCCTTTTTCATGCCTACTTCTTGTTCTGCCTCTTTACCCAAAGTAATTGCCCCTTTTTTCTTCTTTTTCCTTTACTTTTGACATTTTTCTCAGGTACTTATAACTCCACTCAGTTTATTTACCTGTATTCTCTAATTTAGACAACCTCATTTGCTTCCTCTTTCCTCTCAACTATAACTGAGGGTGGTGTGTCGTGACAGTGTTAATGTTTTGCAAACGAGGAAAGAAGTGCACTCTCTGTTGCTCATCTTTTTTGTTTGGAGACATTGATTTAGATCCACATGACGCTCTGTTTCCATGTTTCTGTGTAATTTTTCTAGTTGTTCAGCCAAATCTGTTTCAGGTGTGCTGCTGCTCACACAGGATTCTTCCACCAAGCATTATTATGTTGTGAAGCTTGCCAGACCCTGAAGAAAGTTTTTAAAAAAAGAAAAAAATAATATATTTTTAAATTGACATATTTTTATATAAACTATTTGTTGCTATATTTAGCACGTTTTCAGATTTGTCTAGGGAGTCTGTAGCTCCCAGGATTGATGACTTTCACAGACTTTTACTCAAGTTAACAGCAGATCCTGCCACTAGAACAGAAACATGTGCTTCAGAAACGCACCACGGCACACCTGGTAGAAAGTTCTCGTTGAATAGTGTTCTCGCCATCGGCTGTGAAGGCGCAGTTTCACGTTCAGGGTAAATTTTCCTTTGACCACCACTTCTTTAGGAGCGAAACGCACACTCACAGACAAATGAAAAGGGAAAAACTTTATGCGTACCGAATGCAGGGAAGTGGAGAGTGGCCTTGGGGGAGAAAACAAGTGGCAAAGTGGTGTCAGGAGTTGGCAGCACTAATCAACTGGTAATGGGAGACTGCAGCAATGTGTATAGCATTTCATTTTCACATGTTATAAAATCCCTTGAGAATGCATGGGATGCTACAAAGTCACATGGGATCCCTGCCCACATTCCCCTCCAAGGCTCTAGGTGTGATGTGTGTGAATGTTCTCTATACGTTTGTGCATATGGCATTCTGACTCATTCTTACAGTCGGCCTCTATATGCCTATATGTGTGTTCTAGTTCCTTTTTGCAAACAACATAACAAATACCTCTGGGCACTTTTCAGTTATCCTTTTCTCTTAACTCCTACGCAGCTTACTACTTGCAGTAATTATCTCTAAAGGCAATGCTAGTGATGTTATGCTCCTCCTCTGTTGCTGCCACCTTGAGTTTTGCACTGATCTATCATTAATAGCTTCATTTCTCCCTCTGAAGTGCTTGCTTTTATTGTTCCAGCTGCAAGATGAGTTCTTACACCAGTGTGAGCCTATTGAAGTCTTTGTTAAAAAGCGTAGGTGTGTTGGAGGGAAACAGAGGTAAAATAGAGTTCCCAGCATTAAACATGTACATGAACCCCCCCCAAATAAACATTCCCTCCTTTTTTCCTTTTGAAGGCCTCCTGATAAGTGTGTTTCTTCATGTTGCACAATGAGCAACCTTTTGCAATATACTGGATAAATGTGAACAGGAAAATATTTATTCCAAAACCCAATCCAAACGAGATGGATAAATAAGCAGAAACTGTCTGAGAAGTTTATTTTGGCAGATTGCAGTCCTTGTTGATTGCTAAGTAAAGTCTGTGGTGCAGTTGCAGACAATACAATATGATCTTGCTTCCCAAGTTGCAGTATCTTCCTAAAAGCAGTGTGGTTGAGGAGTTGTTAAGGGAAGTTTCAGATCATATGAGTTCTCTATATGCAGGAGCAGCCATGGCTTTGTATGGTTCACACTTGGCTAGCCAAAACTGTGCTCGAGAGGAACGGAAGGAAACACAGAATGTGGTTTAGGTTGTAAACTTGTGGGAATTCTTAGTTGCTGGTCTTCCTTTTATAGTTGTAGCTTGTTTTAAAATGTCCGGTGGTCAGGCGTGCTGTCATCTGGACACTGTTCAGCGTGTTGTGCAAGCTTTAATGCATGCCTTGTTCCCTCTTTGAAAGCCAGGAAAACATTTTGTATTATAGAAATGGTGGACAATAGTCAGCTACTCTTGCTATTTTAGCTCTCATCTCTGCCTCAGCGGATTTTGATTTGGACATTCTTATTTAAAGGCTTTCTTTGAGATGTGGAACGATCGCAGGCTATCTACCACCCATGATGCACAATGATTGAAGAGCAATAAAACAGGAAACCAGTCACATGTGAATAGTCAGTTTGCTGAATGCTGTTCTCCCACCTCATAGTTTTAAGGTGGAGGATGCTGGGAGATATTAGATGGGACGGTGGAGTGCTTTGAAGTTCCTCTTCATATGATTGTGGGATATGCCTGATAGTATAAGCTGCGGGTGGGGCGGGATTGCCTTTTTTCTCTGATGTAAGGTAGGAGAATGAGGAGCATTGGTGGGGGAGGAAAAGAAAAGGGCGAGGTGCTGATGGGAAATAGACAAATGGCGTGCCTGTGTCAGAAGTAGTCATGTGCAGAGGAAAGAGTAGGGGAGAAAGAGAGAGGGAGGATGGAAGGAGGGCTTGACTGATTAACCTGTTTACCTCCCTGAAAATGCTCCAGGCGCCATTCTGATTAAACTTCAGTCTTTCATCTATCATCACCATGGCCAGTAGGAGTTTTAGAAGTGCCGATACCGACGGGCATCAAGCTTCTAAACTGTGCCATCACCACACCCTCCAACAACAATCTAATGCTATTACCTAGGAGTAATTTGCATCTCATCCTTGCTTGTTGCCTCCTGACTTGTCAAGAACCCACCTTCTTATATTCTTCTCCATCTTTCTCCTTCACATGCTGAGGTTGTATATATGTCTCTCTTTATCTGCTCCTCCCAGTGAGCCTCTAAGCTTCTTGCTCATGAGACTCACAGGGAATGGTGCTTGTGTGTCTCACTTCTTTTCCTCCAATGATGTGCTTTCCCAACTTAAGGCTTTTAGCACCTCCAGCATAATACGATTACACCCGTTTGGGGATGGGATATTGTCAGCAGCTTGCTATAAATATCCCTCCAGTGCTGTCACAGTAGCACTACAAGTGGACTGGATGCAGCAGTGGGCAGAGGTACATACAGTGTTTTGGCCACTCAAGCACAAATGTTAGCTTTTAAAAGCTTTTTGCACGGACATAAGCCCAGTGTGTGTGAGCACAGTCAAATGGAAAAGCAGAAGATGGGTTGACAATTAGTTTAGACTATGGAGCCCAAGGGTAATTGAAAGAGTTTAAAAGAAAACATCAGACCAACAAAGGATTTATTTATGCTTCCATACATTTCCCAGTATTGCATAGAAAAGTGCCCGTAGTAGCATATTTGTAGCAAACTGATACAGATGTCAGTCGTAGTTGGCAGCAATTCAACCTGGTTGATTTTCAATGTTCCTGAGTGGAAACAATTAACAGGGTTTCTTATGTTTGTTGTCTTTCCACAATATTCTAGTTGAACTTTTTGGAAGCCAAAGTGTTTTCATGTGTTAGCTTTTTATCCGGAGGCTTAGATTTCCCATGCACTATCGATGTTCAGGTGCTTTATGTTTTTGTAAAATCTGTATTTTGATGCATCCAGGAATATTTCTTTTTCTTTAACCACCCCAAGAAATCACTATGATGACTTTCATCTTATCAACTTTTACCCAAACCACCTTATGTCAGCGCCTGGACCAAATAATGTTTAAGCTGAATGTAGAATGGGTAGGTCAGACTAGCTAGTTAAAGAAAATCTATCACAGAGTGTCTTGCATCATTTTGGTTTTTTGTTTTTCAAATTGAAAATAACATACATAACATTTATATCTTATTTTACTCAAGAAGCAAATGTCATATAGACTTGCTGTTACAGCACCAGACCTCTTTGCACCAAAATGTTTAATAAAGAATAACACTAACTCATGTTGATTTAGTCTGCAAGCGTAAAATCCCCTCTGGGTAGTACTGGTAAAAATAATACGTTTATTTTTAGTAAATATCAGCAGCTTATAGGCGGACCTCATTTTAGCCCCAAAAGCAGTCCAGGCTGTTGTTTGACATCATGTCATGTGGTGCAAAATCAATACCAACACTTTGCTCTACATCTGAAAATAGTGATTATTTGATATGATTTTATAATTAGTGCTCTCTCTCTTTTTGTAGGTCTCCTTGTTAATAATTGCCTACAGAGAAATCTACTCTAACAAAAGCTGCAATGCAGGTAGTTTTTAGTGCTTTGTCATATTTAAATGTTCAGACATATCAGTTCAACATATTATATATAAAAGAAGGCCCAGTCCAACAACTAGTGTGATGGGAGAAATCATTTATTGGTTTTTAACCAGTTGCTTTTAGCTAAAAACGTTGGCAGATGAAACAGAAAATAAGGCAGTGTTTTCAAACCAGCCCTGGAGCAGCTGTTCTGGTATACTCCCCTACAGAAGGATGATGGTTTGTCATACTCATCTAATGTTATAGATGGATTTTTGCTTAGGAGTTTTGGGTGTTTAGCTGCTTTCAGTAATTCAACACTGGTTGCATCCCATTATCTCCAATATCTTATTCTAAGAAGCGTTGCCTTGTTTTGCTGCTCTGTCTCCAGGTTGGTCTCACTTTATCTATTTTGCTCTCGTCTTCTGCCAATAAAAGGAAATAGAAAACACATGAGCAGAGCCTAGTAGGCTTGAGAATAGTTTGAAGTTTGAAGCAGGACTGAAAGCAGAATTCACAGCTGTATTGCTTTGACTGTTTCAAGGCCATGTCTCAATTTCTCTAATTATATTTACCTTACTTTCTCACTGGATGCATTAACGGATATCGGACAGGTTGATTTGTAAATGCAGTCTTGTATATCAAGGTATTTCAACTGATGAAAAACATCCATATATGCAGCAAAACATGATATATATATATAATGCCATTAAATATATTAAAATAATCCTATTTAACTTGTATTTCCAAAATGCATAAGTCCCCTCTGAACTTATTTGGTTCAAATGTGCATGAATTTCTTTACGTATATGTAGTAGGATGCTTTTGAGTTTTCATGTAGAGTAGATAGATATTCAGCTGTGATCTGATGTGAAGGTGCACGTAAACAAAATTAGCTTCTGGAGGTGTCATTATCAGTCAGTCTAAACACTTGAGGCAACAAAAGCGCTTTAGTTGATTTCACATCAGCCCTGACAGCTTATATGGTGTTACAGCCGCCTGTGATGGACTGATTTAATCCCACTGATGGTGCTTGTAAGACACAGGAAGAGGGATAGACCTGTGTGCACACACATACACACCAAGTTGCCCTTTAGTCATGCATGTGCACATGACAGGGACTGTTTGTGAGTGTGAAAAGGGGAAAGAAAGAGGTCAGAGGGGCTAAAGCAATCCCCTGGCTACTCTCAAGGTTAATGTGAGACTGACAGGGGATGCTATTAGCAACCTTCAGATGGTTACCACCTCTAATATGCAGAGCTGATTCATCCTGGTGGCAACAGTGCATTAAGATGTAACAGCTTTATTCCCAGGTGTCACTCACCCCCCTTAGACAGAGACTACATCATAATTTTACATTTTCCTATTAACTCCTATTGTCTCCACCACACCACAATGGTCCATTTAAGGGATTGGTGGTGTACTTACTGCCTCATTCATGCAGGTCACTCAACACTTCCTATATGTCATTATTCCATGTCATCCCATTGTCTGCTAATTGAAATACCACAGGCATTGTCTGGATGGTCCATTAAAAGGACAGAAGCCCTGTTCCTGAGTGTCACCACTGCTTCAGGTGAAAGCTCATTAATTTTCAATGTCTGTGTTTGACTTATACTCACACACAGAGGGGGGGTGATACGGCAAAAAGTCATGCGAGCTGGCACATTGAAGTCTTAACCAAACCATTTAAACCTCATTTACATTTTAATTTAAAGTCATTAAACAGATGCTCTTATCAAGCGTGGGTTGATGTTTAGCAGTGTGCTCAAGGACACTTTGATGTGTACGGGGAGGGGGGACTTAAATAAGAGGCAGATGAAATGGTCGTATTTTATGCTTAACATTTTATAAAATTTGCACAAATTGGCAAGTAGCTGCAGGAAGATGGGCTGAAACTCCTCTGTGCATGATAAAGTTTAAGAGCGACTCTAAAAGGAATTTGTAACCATTATACAGATGTAGGTTATCACAGCAGTGAAGAGTGTACTGTATTTCCTAGCTGTTTCACAAAACCTCACGTTAAGTAAAGCTGACAGCGGCGTTCATCAGAAGACTGATGATGTTGCTGTCTCACTGCGGACTGCGTGTCAATCAATCAATTAACCAATCAATAGTCATCTGGCCGCTGTCAAAGGACACTGGGAAAATATCCTCCAGAAACACTTAAATCAATTTGTTTCTGCCTCAGCTGCGGGCTCACACTCAGGTGTGTGAACTGCACATGTGCACAAGCTCAGAATAAGCTTTTGCACATCCCCATCAAAACAAATGTGTATCTACATTTATGCAGACTTTGTGTTGATGTCACCACCTCCTACTCATCCACGTTCCCAAACGCCCAGCTGTCAGATTGCAGCGCCATGGAAAAGAGAAAAATGAGCTAATTCTGTTTTTCTTTCTCATTTCTCTTCCTCCTTCCTCCTCCTTTCTCTCTGTTTCTAAAGGAAAGCAGCATTCACTGACTGCCATCACCAGCAATAAGCAGCTAAGCTATAACATGGTTAATAGATGGACCAGGCAGCTTATGGAGCCCATGCATTTTTAAATGGGATTTTATGACTCCTGAAGAGCAGGGAAGGGAAGGGTGACTATGGAATATGGTTGGTATTTGTGCCTTCAAAAAATGTGTGTGTGTGTGTGTGTGAAAGTGGAGTTTGCCTTAAGTAACAGCAGCAGACACGTTTATGCCATTACAAGTCCAGGCCCTACATGAAAAATCCTTCCTATGTAGAGGTGCATACATGGAGAATGGCGTTAAGGTTTGGAGTCCTATACATAAACCATTCTTTAATGGAAAAAAAACTAGATCATCCTTGGATGACAGCAGCTTCTTTTTCAGCCAGTTCTGTATAATTTGTTCTCTACACAACTGCTAACTTGATGACCAGATGTGACTGGTCAATATTTACTCAGATTACACGTGTAAACCTCCTGTTGCCAAGATCTTGTCCTTTGGCCACAGATTCTGGATTCTGCTGTCACGGATATCTTAGTTTTACTAAACTGAAACCTTATTTTGAAGAGAAACTATTTGGGGAAGGAATTAACAACTAAAGGACATGTGAAATACCCCGCTCACTACATCCAGCTTTTTGAATGTCAGATACCAAAAGGTTTTGGCAACACTAGATAAATCTCCAATAATGTATATTGTGATTGTTATTTATTGTGGGGTATCATGATCTTAAAAGTGAATTGCAATAAGCTTTTAAATCACAAGGTTGCTTTGGGATTATACATGGCTTTTCTTGTTAATATTATTGTCAAAGAAATAAAGATTTTACAATTATCACGATTGTTTTGCAATAATACATTTTCCAACACTATTAATGCATAAAGCCATATTAATACTCTGTTAATGGTCTTAAAAGATCTTGAAAGTGGATTTATTTCTATTTTTTATGCCAATATGACAAAACAATGTAACAAAATAAAGTAACAAAGATGTGCATTTCCAACTAAATCACCTCTGCTATGTAAAAAATAAATAACATATTAGTTTGGGATTTCTCTTCCAGAGCTGGAAGACTTCTGTCTGGAAATTACATTATTAAAATGATTTTGAACATTTCTTAAATAGAGAATTTAGAAACACAGGAACATTATGTATCTGGCTTTCAGTGGTCATTTAGCATAAAAGCTGCTGTTTGATGCATAAATAATACTGACACAGTGGAGAAACAATTCATTATAGAATAAAGTTTTGACATCCCAAACTATAAAGATGGATTTAAACAGATTAGTATTTTTCACTGGAGATATATTATTGTTGTTGTTTTTTTATGTTTTTCATATTCTGTTTGCATCTTACCTGCTTATTAAGAAATGTTCATGCAAAGAATAAAACTATAAGGTCATTCTTGGCATTAACCCTGATACTATGCATAGTGTGTACCACTAAACAGAATCCAGCTGTTGTTTTTACATTTATACTTAGTTTCACATGCTTCCAGATGGCCCATGGATTTACATACACAATTCATTGTGCATGCATTTGGCTGATTTATGTTCTTAATCTTGCAGCTTTGGTATTTCTGTAGTGACCTCTGGCCTGCACAGTCGCTCTCTCTCTCTCACACACACGCACACACACACGCATGCTGGGTGCGAAGGTCGTAGCTGTTGACCTCCACTTTGTTGTATTCATCTGTGTCTAGCTTGACCCACATAACCCAACCCACTGTTTTATATAGGCATTAACACACATGAATGCACACACAAATGCATAGTGGCAGTGCTCTAAGTGATCTCATTCTGACCCACATATTTCTACTGATGACCTGCCTGCTTAGTGGATGGAAGCAATGGTGAGCTATAGAAATATGCATTTGCTCTAAAGGAAAAGAATTACTCGCTGGGGTGGGTGGGGGTAGTGCAGGATTTAGTTTCCTCGGGGTTAATAAATTGGGACAGTAACACGACACACGGAGTTGCATCTCTGGGTGCTGCAATGTGACTTATGTAAACAGTAGCATACATGCTGACATAGAAAATATCAGCGCATATTGACATGTCTGCACAAACATGTCTGTCTCCCCATGCAGCCTCTCTTGTTGTGAGAGGTTCTTTTTTTAGGATTGTTACTGCGCTTCATGAAGGACAGCACAAGTAGCAGTGGCTCTGGCATTTGTTTCTTTTCACTATTGCATATTTTTTATGTCGGTGTTCTTTTCCTCACTGTGCAACGATGCTAACAACAATTTTATGTGAAACACACAGGCCTCTGTCCTCAGCTTATTGTATTCTAATGTGTTGTAAAGTATTTACCACTGGTCGAAACTCGTGGACTCTTCAACCTTTTCTTAATAACCTTCCACCGGCACACAATTAAGCTGGCTTTTCCACTCTACAAACATACAAGCACACACTATATACACATAAAATAGCTGATGCTCACTTAGTCAATGTCCATAGTTGTGGCTTGCATAAGCACTCTCATAAATAGAATAGAGCCTGTGCAGAAAAGGAAACGTACTTGTGGCAGGAATTATTCATTTTTACATCTACCATTTTAAGTCAATTTACTTTATGTACTGGTTTTGTTTAAATATGTATTTTTGTTTAAGTTTTAGGTGCACTTAAGAGTGACACACCCATTCTTAAAAGGTCTTGTTTGATCCTCTGACTGGCAAATGGCAGTACAAACAGGAAGGGGCCCTGCACTTCAGTGCGTCATTTGCTCTTGTGTCACTTGATCTTCTGCGTTGAAGTGTTTTGTAAAACATTGTCGGGCACATATCCTGGATAGGTACACAAAGGTGACACAAGCTGAAGGGCATGGCTCCGACACACAAAAAAAAACAACAAAAAAACATGTGTTGGATTGCGTGTGTTAGTTACCGGAGAAATGAAACATCCTCCTGAGGCAGCTGGGTTCTGTTTTCTTATGAAACAAAAGTGATGCAAAAGTGTGCGCACATATATGATTTATATTTATACATATGAGGTATGACAGCTTAAATGTTTTGCCAGTAGAGGTGCGGTGTGTACATGTACACGTGCGTGCTTGTCAGAAGGGACCTAATTTGTGTTGGACCTCTTCCACCACCTGGATTAAGGTTTGAGGTAGACTAATGGAGCAAACCCACTCTGTCTTTCACACACAAGCTATTACATGTGCTTATGCTTGCTTGTGTGCTTTGGACTCATTCAGCCCCTCAACCTTGAAAGAAATTGTATTGTGTTGATAATAGCCAGAACAGTACTCTGTACTAAGTACATCTTCCATTCAGCAATGTTTTCTGCTTTTCTGGTCTGAATGGAGCCCAATTAATTTTAGATGGATGTAAACATCATAAAAAGTGAAGATTGTTTTGAAAGTTTTCTTTTTGTACAGACACAAAAAAACATTGAGTACATGTCTAACCTTATTTGACCATTCACACTGTTGTTCATGGTCAAACCTTCAAATCTTAAATTTAATTTATTAAATTATTGATCAAATATAATGAAATAATATGTTACATGTTGGCGTAATAGAAATTCTTTTAGATTTAGCTACTTTAGAGTCTATTGAATTAATTTGAATTGTAAATTCTTTATTGTGCTTTTCTGGAAATTTACACCAAACCCATTTGTTGCTCAATTGTGCCAATTATGTTTATATAGCCATGTGGATGTGGATAGTCATAAGCTCTTCTAGCAATACAGGCCGGTAATCCAATTGAGATTGGTCCGGAAACTGATAATGATAGAGATGGGGGGGGGTCATTCTACAGAAGTTTATTAAGCGGGGCCAGCTGAGCAACCCTGGACTTGCTGGCTGTGTAATGTTGCTAGACATTGATTGCATGGTTGGGATGGACTAAACCAGTCCTACTGTTTTTAAATCCAAATATCAGGATAAAAACCTGTTCTACCTTTAGGTTCTGCTAAATAATTGAATTGCCAGAGATGGCTAACAGAGCTACATGACACTACCAGATCGTCGCTGACATTGGGTTGAATAAGTGGAAGCAACTTGTGATTATGAGCAAGAATAACATGTGCTGCAGACCCAGACCACAGGAGGCATGACTTCATCACCACTGAAGCCTCAAGGCTTTCTGCTCCATGTTCTGTTTACTCTTTGCTCCTCGTTTAGTTGTCTCCCTGGTCTCTTCTCTGATTCAGCATTGCCACAGTGAATTTTTTCCATGTTTTCCTTTTGTCTGAATTACTTCCCAATCCAGAGCACATTTGACAGTTTACTCTCTCCCTCTGATAGCCTGTTTCCCCCACTACCACCTCTGCACCCCTCTTACTTGGCTCCCTTCCCACTTTTCTCCCCAGTCCTCTCTCTCCCCTCTCTACTCTCTTCATATTTCATATTAAGCAATCCTTTCCATGGAGCCAGCTGTGTAAACAATAGGGACCAGCCCTTCATGTTTTCATAGAGAGGGAGAAAAATGCCAGAAAAAACCTAGATACAAGAAGCTCGCTACACGCCGTCCACACTGATGATCTGTGGCCCTTTGTCTCTCTTTCTCTGACCCCCTTTGAGGACGAGAAGAATTGTCTAGGAAGATTTGTTGTTTTATGCATGTGCAAAGCTAACTGTTAGTCACGTAGGACAGTGTTTATGCGGGTATGGGATCTTTCTGTTACCATAACCCCCTGCAAATATTGACCAAGCCGAATAGCTACAGTGAGTAGCTCAAAGGCAAATACTGCATGTCATAGTTGGCCAAGTATGCCTTTTGTTTAGTCTCTGATTGCATTCCTACCTGAAATAATTTACCTTCATAAGTCACCCTCACTACCCAGATTGAATGTTTTCTTTATGTGATAAATATATACCTATGCTGAAGCTCCATATTTAGTAGAAACACTGGACAGTGGACTGGACAGTGGACGTGTCCATAGCAATATTATCAACTGATATTGGCATTAAAATGTGATATTGGTATTTTGAGTTTTTTAATGACAACTTTCACAAAGCATGTACATGTTATATATCAACAAAGTATCCTTGAACTCAAAACAACCAAATATAGGAGATTTCAAGTATAGTTTTCCAGATATGTGTTTTGGACAAAGCTTGCAATAAATCCTGTGGCTGTGACATCATCAAACCCTGTCGTCACTTGCAGGATAAGGAGCTTCCATTTGGACTCGTTTTGAAGTTATTTCAAAGTGTCTATAAGCATCAAATGATATCTTATTTACCTGAAATAATGTTGTTCTTTTTTTCTTTTTAGGGGGGCAAAATATATTAGTATCTGTTGATATCGTAAATTAAGAGTTAGACAAAGTCGATGTATCGGATATCAGTCAAAAAGTTTATATCAAACATTCGTACTGGACGGTAATATGTTTCTATCAATAGCTTTGTAATTTGTCTATCTATCATGCAAACATCCTATTTTTACACCAGTGCTATCGGACGTTGATAGTGTTTCAAATCTGTCTTCCTGTGGTGCTCTGAGCTTAAGGGTTAGCAGGAAACTTTATTTATAGATTTTATTGACTTAAGCGGATACCATTCAAGAGTGCCTGTGCATGCATGTATGTATCTGTCAAGGCTTGCTTTTAGTGTGTGTTTAGAGGTCTGTGTTCATGCATGCACATGGGCAGATGGTCTAGTTCTGCATGGACAGCTATGGTCGTGCCCATTCTTTCTGAGGATAGCAGGCTGCCATCTTCCTCTGATTCACACATACACATTTGCAGCTCATCTTCAGGTTTAATATTTTGCAGGTGCGTTGCTTGCTGGCATTTGAGATAATTAAAGGTTGACCTTTATGAGGTGAGCAGAAATGTCACCCAGCCAGCTTTTCTGACAAGTGGGTTCACCCTATGGGGAGCCCTGGCAAAACGGCTGAGGATTTGCACTTCCACGGATGTGCACTTAGCACCCTTTAGTCTGGCTGCCTTTAGGAAGTGGCTCTCACTTTTTGCCGTCTCACCCACAGCACATCCGCTTGCTGTGTTCCTGACTATTTCAAGATTGCACAGGTGGAAGGAGCACTTCCAAGTTTGTTGGATCAGTTTGGATAAACACCACTTACATTTTCCACTAGTAGAGATTTATTAAAATAAATTACAAAGTTTTGACTGCAGAAGCAAAATGTCATCTTTATTCCAGGAGACCTGGAACAGGTTCCTTAAAAGAGGCTGGCATGATGAGCAACCTTAATTTTAGTCAGTATGTCACATTTTAGCTGTGTATGTGCATTTACTACTGACTCTTGTTTATGATCACGCACTATTTGCCTTTGTGCAAGATTTGATTCTTTACACCTGCATGTGATTAAAGGTGGTAGATGGATGAGGTTTTCTTTCTGTCATTATGAAAACTTTTCTTGAAGGCTTAAAAAATTAAAAATCTGACACAAATCTTCACCTGATCACAGCGAATTGATCAGTGTAACAGGGAGGTCGAGCTCATTTTGACCCCCACAATAAATCACCCATAACTCAGTTATTAATATATTAATTCTGACAAAATCTCCCATAAATGTCAAATTGCATAAAACTATGAAGTGATGACATTTTATGTTGGAAAAGGTCAACTGTCGACTTCACCTTGGCATCATAAAGTGCTAATAAAACAGATTTTTAGTCTTTTTTTTCAGGAACATTAAACGGTCTGGAACAGAGAGAGACATTTTTACATGTGTTTATACGTGTTTATAACTAACCCCATGCAAAAACATTTACGAACATTTCCTCTTTGCTCTGTGTCTGTGACATGTCGTAGGGTTCCTCTGCACCTTTGACACCCTTCACCTCACTAAACATGTTGTCTACAACTTATGCAAAGCATACCCCATCTAAGCTGGGGATTGTTCAGTAAATGTGGTGTACAGGAACATATTCCCAGAGGGCACACAAAATGACATGCATGTGTGATTTAGGGTATATTTCTAGAACATGTTAATGACTGAATACACACATGTAATAGGCTGCATGTTTCTCCCTCTCAGTCACACACTTGTTGATAGAAGTGCACATTTGTCTCATGCATGCGTAGTACACTACTACACCCATTATAATATACACACAAAGAGTTATGTAGCATGTACACATACACACGAACATGCATGCACATTCGCTGCCACAATATCCTGTCTCACATCTGACGTACATATCCACCCACGCCGCTGTCCTCATAAAAATTTGAATGCATCGCGCTTGAGCGGTTTCCATTATGTGTGCCACTGCACAGCCATACAGGTTTGCGTCAGAATCAACTATAATGTTTAACGACTGGCATCGACTCTAGCTCGCCTCTCCTCACCAGCTGGGCCATGAAGATGTTTGAGCCATTGCAGTTAGATTTGACTTACCTGTCTGAATCTCCAATGGTGAAATGTTACAAATGGTTACAAATAAAAGTAAATATGAAAAGTGTTTCTGTCGTTAGAACAGCAGGCGCACCGTATCATGCATAATCCAATGACATGCCTACAAGAAAAGTAGCAGCATAAAGAAAGTGGCATGTATCATTAAGGCGACAGACCTGATACTGCCTTTTTTGTGCTTCAATATTTGCAGCCTTAGGCTGTGGAAACTGGGCTACACAGGTCTGAAAATTCCCATAATGATCAGTTCTCTGTGGTGTGCAAAGTTGTATGTACAATTGTGTCAGTTTAATACAACGGCATTCACCTTAAGAAGGGCTAGAATAGCTAACACACTTACTGTACGTTGAGCCGTCACATGTAATCATGCTTTATGGAACATCTTCATAACATGTAGCCAGTTGTACACACAACACAACAATGTGTATTGCAGCTGCCATTAGCTGCTCTTGACACAGATATGCCGCACTAGCAGGACCCATATGGATAATTGGTCATAGATCATAAGTGTTGATGTGTGTACTATGTGTTTATACCTTGTCAGTGTTAATTAGAATGTCAAAGTCACACTGTTTTCCGTGACACTGACAACAACTCATGTTTGTTTTACTTTCTCTCCCTGACCTCTTTAAACTTTGCATGAGTATTCATTGAGGGATCCGTGTGTTTGAGCGCTGATTTGTGTGTGCATTCACATGCACACG
Source organism: Pseudomugil gertrudae (assembly GCA_037177535.1). Taxonomy (NCBI): domain Eukaryota; kingdom Metazoa; phylum Chordata; class Actinopteri; order Atheriniformes; family Pseudomugilidae; genus Pseudomugil; species Pseudomugil gertrudae. The sequence continues at coordinate 13,109,278 of JBAMHV010000023.1, forward strand.
TTTATGCATTTCTGTGCACATCAGAGTGCCGCTGTATGTCATGCGTTGCATTTGCTGTCCCCTGTGGCTGTGCTCTGCGTGTTGTATGCCAGTCCAACCTGACCTCATGCTGCCATTTGCTGCCTTTTTCTTATTATTAATTTAGTGTTTGCTGTCAAAACCAATCTCAGTCTCTCATGTCCCATAACCTCTAACCTTTCATTCTTTCTGCCTGTTACATGTCAAAGGGAGTTAAGTCCAAGTGACCCAGATTGTTTGTTTGTTTTGCTTTCCACTGTAAGCAATTGAAAAAATTCCCTCAGGAGCTGCCCTCCACACATCACCTTATTTCTGAGCCTTTGAGTGTGTTAAAAAAAAACTAGACACAGATAAGGAAATTGTTGGAAATCTTTTGAAATCTTTTCATTAATGACATGATTCTGAGCCCGAGGGCCTGTATGCATTTTTACACTATTGCATCACAGCATAATCTGCTACCTCTGAGTTCTTTGTGTGTCCATTTTTATACCATAGTCTTCCATACGCCAGCTGTCCATGCATAGTAAATCTCCTTGCATGGTTTTTCATTCTTGTTTGCTTTTTGCTTATTGTGTTGTTTGTATTTTAGCAGATATGTGGTAAGATGGGGAACAGCTGACTGTACAGCATTATGCTTTGACCTGGCTGTTTTAATGACGCCTCTGTGTCCGTTGTGGCTCATAACAGACAGACATACAAAGGGCAGCACCTGCTGCTGGGATTCAGCTGTGTAAAATAAGTGTATACACTCTTTGTGTTTAAACGTGACTGTGGTTTGACATGGTGCATGTTTATAGTAGTGCATGAGGATTTCTCTTTCATATCCAGTATGGGATCAGACATAGCTGTGTGTGTGTGTATATTAAAAAGTAACATGCAGGGTGTGTGTTAACAGCTTTACGCAATTATGGTGTCATGTGTTCCATGTTTGTTGGAGATTATCCGGATACTCTGGGTACCTTGATTTCTCGCATTGTGGTGTGCGTTTGATCTTAGTGCGTCTGACTGTGTGTGTTTGTCCTCACCGCTGGCGGGGATGGCTTACTGTCCACACTGTAAAGGCTGGATATCTGCCACAGGGATGCATCAAACATCACGTTTTGTTTTCATTCTTAGAATCAAACATCCTTATGCTATAATTAAAACATAGTGAATATTAGAGAAATCAATGTTTCAGATAATTTGTAAGCATTGTCATTTTATTCATTAAACACAACCTCCTGTTTGTTCTATAAAAACCTCCATGTAACTCTACCATACTTTGGCTTCCTTCGGGTCTCACTAGTCTGTTCCTATCCATCCAAACAAACATAACCAAAGCTGGCAGTTCTGCAGCCACTTTGCTTGTGTTAGTCTGTTTACTGTGATGCCAGTAATGAATAAGATGTTGGTGCACCACAACTATAATGTTCCACCTATAATTCACAGTAGTCTCTTACAGTGCCTGCATAAAATGCTGAAGGAGGTGGTCCATTTCTATGCTGTAGGTCTCACAGAGAGACGTAGTTCCACATTCAAAGACCCAGCACAGCAGTGCCTTGGCCTCTGGGTATTACATGAAAAATATATCTGACTTTAAGTCAGTTTGGCATGTATTTTTGACAGCGGTGATGCATTTTACATCATTGCACTAATATGCCATAGGAGGTATATCAAGGTTATGCTCTATAACAGTAATGGTTGAGTCTCTATTATGAAACCAGACATAATGTCTTAGAGGCCATTTATAGGATGTTATATGTTCCTGAAAAGGAAAGACAGGGGCTTTAAAAGCAAATAAAACTATACCCAACTCCCATGGGCTTTAAAATACTCTGTAAAAGCTTTCAAACTAATACATTTCCACCCTTCTGCATGCACTCCCTGACGACACCAGCTCTGTGTGACAGGGTGAGCTGAGAGCACTTTGGCAATGAGTCATTTTAAATATGGATGCTAATAGATGGCTAATCCCATAAAATGAGCTCCATCTTACTTACTGGAATTTTAAACGTGCAAAAAATAAATTAAGGAGCATATCGTTTTTGCACCTTTATCCCTCATTTTCTGAATCCTTTATTAATCTGAGCTTGTACAGAGGAGAATTCTGATGGTGAAGATGCAAAATGTGCAGTTTGAAAGCATACTTCTGTAATGCATTTCTCTGAAGTTTGTCATTTATCTGTACAAAGCTGCCACCTACCAGCATGCCTCCTTTCACCTGTCTTACACAGATGCTTTATACACACCATACAAGTGGGAACAGGCACACAAACATGTCTGACTTGACCCCTCCTGCTCTACAGGAGTTCATCCATGATGTCCTGGTGTCATTCATACTGGAGTACCACATTCCTGAGCTGTGCTGCTCATGCAAAGACACATTCAGAGAGTTTTCTGCATGCACTTTTAGTTTTACTGCAGTGCATTACATGTACTCATAACGAGGTCATAGCAATAAAAAACTTTTTTTTGCACATGTAATGTCAGCTTCTCTCTTATTCTTGTTTATGTTGTGATGCTCATACAAGGTTTTGGGGTAAATTTGTTCTTTACGTGTTTAGTTGTCAGTGCTGCGCCTGCTTTTCTGTGTTGATTACAGGTCTGTTTGTTAATTTGGGAGTTAAAATCTCGAGGGGTTCTCAGAGTGACGCTTTGGGTCTCAACCCCTGCCTTCTGCAACTGGTGTAATTAGCAAAGTTTTCCTTTGTGCTGCTCTCTTCATTTATGTTTTGGCCCACCTCCCACTGTATTTGTAGGCTGTCACTGTTAATGAGCATGTGTACGAGCACCAGGAGCTGTAAGGAGACTTTGCACATCCACTGTTTTCCTTGCAATTTTAACACTGTATTAGATAATTAAGGAGGATGGGATGTTTTTGTCACATTTCAGATGAGACATTACCATTAATTAGCGTCAAAAGAAAATAATGCTTTTGCTCAACCACTTAAGTAGAATGGGAAGTGATCTCTTTACCTTGTCACTGAAGCACTAAATGATCTCTCCCTCTGTGTGTGTGTCTGTGTGTGTGTGTGTTTTGTTTTGTTTTCTAGGCTGGGGCTTTTCAACCACAAAGACTTGCCCTGTGTAAGGAAAAAAATCCTTTGTTGGCATCATGTGATCTGCACATTCCCCTGGAGTGCTCTACAGTGGAGGAGAGAATCTGCACGCCTGTAAAAGCATCCCAACCACAAACACCCGCTATCACCATTATCACTACTCCTCGTCGTCCCCTTGTCGTGACTCGACTTGCCTCCTGTTCCCTCTTCCCCTTCATCTTGAAGATAAGGAATAGCTACGATACTTTCATGCCCTTCCAACGCCTCGTGCAAATAAGGCCTTTCAGCTTGTTTAACAATAGCAGAGAAAGGAGGAATAAAAGACCCTGAAGTTCCCTTTTATACCTTTTCACTGTTTCTCATCTTTATCTTTTTGTCCTAAGTCACTCAACCCTCAGCACACACAAATGTTGAGTAAACCAACAGGATTTCTGTCTTCGTGACATCTACAGTGGCTGTTTTCTGCACAACTTTACAACCTTGAGGAGATTTTTGTTCCTTTTTTTAACAAACATTCCACAACACTTGCTCTTTTGGAATATCCACTGATCCAAGCACCCCTATGGGGGATTGAAATATTTCAGGAATCCAAACTGTCTCCTTTGGCTCTACAACATCCTGCCAAGGTTTTTTTTTTGTTTGTTTGTTTTATATCCGTGAACTCTATTTGTGGACTGAGCCATCATGGCTGGAAAGGGGAATCCTGTTCCGGGTGGCCACCTTAACGGTTTCCCCATGCCCACTTACTCCTACTTCTTCCCTCACATGTTGGGGAGCCTGTCACCTCCCACTCTGCCTGGACTGCCCATCAGTGGATACAGTACCCCATCTCCAGCCAGTAAGTAAACTTGAGTTATTTGTTTTATCCCTGTTGGCTGCTCGCTGGTGGTTTCAGCTGTAGGATCATGCTGTTCAAGTTTGGTTTGGAATGATAGAAGTTTTCATTTCTTTCATGTGTGTTCTGACTTACCTGTGTCTTTGTGACACCCAGTTTCCTGTACGGCTTTCTCGCTGACGTGTATGTGTAGATACTTTTATGTCTCTGCTGCTAAAGGAACACCTTCATCTCATTCTGTTTAGAATATTCCTTTTTAAAAGATGTGTGTGTCGGTAAACACAGCGAGGCAGCTGCACACACGAAATCTCACAGCCATGTCGCCTGCAGCTCTGTCCTTAATTTACAAATACACACACATTGGAGCACTGAAACACACAGAAACAGCAGCAGTGATCTGAAGGAAATGAGGCAGGACAGTCTAAAAAGCTCATTATTTGTTTGAGAGACTCACATTCTCCAAGTGCTCCTAAAAAATCTCACAAATAGCTTTTTAGTGTAGGCAAAAGTCACGCAACGTACAATTTTATACAATCTGAAAAGCTTCAAGACAAACCAAGTGAACTTTTATTTGTATTTGCACACAGAAATGATCTGGCAACAATAAGTTTTCAGATGGTTTACTCAGCTAAAAGTAACACAAGTGTAGCATTAAATTATTAGCGTTACATTTTTTAAACAAGCACGCTAGGTTGCTTTAATGATGTTGTATCCCTGTTATTTATTCCTGTATAAAATGAGTTTATAATAGAATATTAACCTCTTTATATGTTTATATATATTAATGTCACATCTCCAAAGTGCAGTGGTTTTGGCAAGACAGAAGTAATGAGTGGGAGGCAGATGGAGGTGCAGACACGCAGTTAGTTAGTGTGCTTTAGCTTGAACAGGCCTTGCAGACTGCAGCCTTGTTCTCACAGGTTCAGAGGGGGTCACCATATTGACTTTCTATCTGCTGGAGTTTGCATTGGCAGTCAGCGTAGAAGGAAGTGAGAACCAGTTGTTGCCCAACCCAGTCACTCCTACTTCCCCAATACCAAATACCCACCGTTTTCACAAAGACTGGAACTCTTTCTCTCTCTCTTTTTGCATGCCTCTGTGTGTGTTATTGTTATATCTATATGTACGTCCCTTTGTGTATCCACCAGTGTTTGCCATGTGGGGTGGCAAGATTTCTTCCCTTTTGCCTGGACAAACATTTCCTGTCTGTAAACACTGGAGAGCCAGGGACACCACAGTTTCCTGACATGCACGAGTGCACACTCACACTTGCGCACATGCACAACATCAACACAATCTTTGCCCTTCATGCCGGCTCTCTCTCTCTCCTGCTCCTCCTCGCATGGCGATAACTGCGGGCGCAATTCACACATGCTGTCTCACACACAAGCACAAGTTCAATACTCCATCTATCCTTCTACCCTCTTTCTTTCTTCCTTTCTTTTTCTCCTCTCTGACTATTTCGCCCTCTCCTTACCTCTTGCTTCTTTTCTCTCACAATTCACACATCAGCTAAGCTTCCATTCAGAGAGGAAAGGCGGGGGGGGGGATGCTGCTGAAGGACTTATGGAATTTGTTTGGAGCTTGAATTGGGAAGGATTTACAAAATGTCAGATGGATTGTTCTTGATGGATTTCAAACATGACCAAGCCTCTAGTATAGGATTTATGTAACTGGTGGTATGCTTGCATGGATGAAAATATCCAAAGTGAATGATTTTGCTTCTACTTTATAACTCTGCTTGCAAAAGTAAAGAAAGACTCTGTCATGTTCCAACATTTTAATTTATATATTCAAAATAATTTATTTAAAGGAGATATCTAACTTTAACCTTTTTCCCCACTCAAAAACTTATACGGACTCCAGGAAAAGCAGCTGCAGCTGATGGCTGTATAACAGGGATCCAAATAAAAATGATCAAATACAAAGATCTTTCTAGAGCTACCTGTCCAGACCAGTTTCTGTCAGATTGAATCAACAGAAGGCTGAAACAAGCAAGTAGAATGTGGGTACATATGATCATTTGGAAGATTATTCAGAAGTGACATAAAAACATTTTAACGTTAGTTTAGAGACCGCTTTGGGTGCCAAACTGTCCAGAGTCTTGTACATAAAGTGTATGTGTCTTTATTAGAATGTTGTAGGTATGTTACAATACCAAGATCCTTTTTAACTACCAAACCCTCCTAATAACTCTCACACGGCCGCAAAGGTGGCTGTGACTTGATTAGTTCACTTAAAATCTGATCTTATTTATATTTTCTATCTGCTCTCCTTCTCCCCTCTCTCCAAGCTGTCCAGCTCCTTGGCCTCAGCCTCCTTTAGCAAACCACAATAGACCAATTATTTGAACCAAGCAGAGCAGAAGGGTTAATCTGAGCCTACAACTATCTCTGTCTTCAACTTTAGCCTCCTGGGTTATGTCTTCACATCACATTATCTGAAAATCATCAGGTTAGAGTACTCACTGGAGCAGATCAGTTGCAGATATTGATATAACATTCATTGCCCGCAGCTTTATTAGTTAACTGAATATTATCACTATGGATTGGCCACTCTGCTACACTCACTACAGCCAAATCTCCACAGGGCCTTATTATTTGCACACTAAAACATAAACAGGCACTACTTTTGTTAGTGTTTTGCTTAATTCCATCAAACCACATTTGTGAATACAGGACTGTCCGGCAGTAATACTCTAATGATTGATTTATTTTTCTCATCATAAACCCTTCTGCTATCTGTCACCAGGTCTAGCACTTTGCTTATATATAATCACAGTGTTATGAGGTATCATAATGAATGGGGCCAGCTTGCTACCTGCTGCCACAACGGACTAATTGGCTTTTCCCCACAGAGCACTCTTGTTTCTGTAGCCACAGTAATTGCTCACTACAAGAGCATTTCCTAGGGCTGCTACTACACGAACACCATCTCTTTTGACTTATTAAGGGGTAAAATGGCATTTATGAATGTACTTTTGGACCAAGAGGAGAAATGCACATTTTCAGACCTCAAGGAAAGTTGTGTTTGTATATGTGCAATCTGTCCCATTAAGCATGCTGTGGTGAAATTTCTGACCATGAGTAAATATGGATATGGTAATGCTAGGCAGAGTGTCTGTGTGTATGTGCTGGCTTCTGGATAGACAGGTGGTTTCTCTTTGCCTCGGTGGTCTGCAGCATTTAAGGGGGCATGTCATAATACTCCATGGGTGGCAAAAACACACTTTTTTTATTCTTAAGGCATGTGTGGAAGGGTTAAGCACAATGGCAGTAAGAAGCACTTGTGCTATTCTTTGCCAGCAATCCCACATGTGTGAGGGCACAGTGCACATAAATCTATTGTCTCAAGCCTCTTAGCTATATGGTTACCAGGTGCCAGTCATTGAGCTACTTCAGACACACACACAGAAGCAGCTCTCTGGGGAGTTCATTGTCATTAATGGAAAGTCATTTGAGGTGTGCCGATACTCAGCAAGGACGCAGCCTTATTAAGCATTGTGTGTAAAACATATCTAGTATGGCAGTGTAGCACTCATTCACCAGCATCTTAATGACCTTATTAATTAGCCACATAGCTGTTCGAGGCTGAAAAATCAGCTCAAGGACTTTCCTTTCCTACATTTTCAAGAGATGCAGTTGTCTCTGATGCTATTCTAAGATCCCCGACAGGGTGGTAGATTTATCAGTTATTAAGTTAGTGAAATAAAAACTATCAAATTAATTTACATGTTTTAAGCATCTGAATCTTTCTCATTATGATGTTTTGATCATAGCTGTACTGAAATGTCTCTTGATTGGCAGTTAATCTACAGTTTAGTAATATCCAGGCTAATGAAAACCGGTTTAATATTGTGGCATGCTGTGCATTGGCTGTGTGCATGTGTCTTTGATTGAGAACTTGTGTTTGGTTATTTACCTGAATAAGACTGGCCTTCAGTAGTTTCCTTTAAGGATAAAAGTCCTGTTTGCATGTTGCTCATCAAAATATCAGGCAAGAACAAAGATGGTGGCAATGAAAGGTGGAATCTATGTTTTCTAAGGAGGATTTGTGTTCATGCAATTAAAAAAAGTTGCCTTATAAAAGGCAGATTTGTACAGCACTGTCTATCACAGAGAGCCTGTGCAGATGTGATGTAAGGATAAGTGTGCACACATGCATGCATATACACACTTTGGCAGCACTCATCGTGTGCCATAGCAACAGAAAGCTTTACTAACAGGAGTTCTAACAAGAAAACCCATCACCTTCTCTATTTGCCCACTGGCCACCTTTCCTTTTCTCTTCCTCATCTCCATCACACTGTTCTACAATCATCTTTCTTTCATCGAACACGCTCACCCCCAGTCTCCTTGTTCCTTACATCTCAGTCTCTCACCCTCTCTTTTCCCTTTTTGTCTCCTCTGTGGGACTTCAGAGCTATCATTACCATGCCACCAATTTATTTGTAGCCTATTATTTTCCATTTGCTTTGAGGAGACCCTAGGCCAAATCCCTGCCCACAATACTTTATCCTAGCCACAGGATTTATCCCTGAGTGGCTTGGCAAGAGTGGTCCACCTCTTCTCTTTCATTTATTCGCTACCCTCTCTCTTCCTTCCTTATTCCTTTCTTTCTGCAGGTTTTTTTCCTTCCACGGCCGCTTATGCAAATAAAGGCCCTCCTTTTCAAAGAGCTGTCTACCCATAATCCGATGGATGGCTCCATTCTCGACGAGCTCAAACACACACACTATCAGGAAATACAAGGACACACACTATCTCACATAAACACTCACACTAGTTGGCACATATACATTCGTGTAAATGCAAATACACACTCGTAGGCTGACACACAAGCAGAGAGAATGCCTTTCTCTGCAGCAATGGTGTTATATTTTGAGCAGCCAGCGCTTCAAGCATTAGTTTGGCCATAACGACTTCAAAACCAGCAGGCTGCCGCCAGCAGCCACAGCAGCCCTCAGTTGGGTAAACACGGGGCAAAATCTAAATCTCTCTCTGATGTGCCAGCACAAGTTGCATTATTCCTGTGCTCCTCAAAAGCCCCTCAAGGAAGTCAAGACAAGGGTAAAGGGATAATAACTCCTGTTTTTTCTTCTTCTTTTCATTCCTTTAAAGTACTCTTGCACTGACCTCCTTCACTTTCCTCCCCTTGCTATAGACGTACATGAACACAATACATCTCTATCTTCTTTTGCCCTTTTTGCAGTATCCATTTCAGAAAGCCATAATTCACACTGCAGCATACATTCAAATGTCAGGGGCGCTCTCACAGACATCATTCCTCTATTGTCCTTTGATAAGCGACAGGAATGACAGCATCTGTAAAATATAGGACAGTTACCTAATGGAGGAGACAAGAACAAGAGGAAAAGGAGAGTGCTTAGGAAGGGTTGTGAGAGCTTCTGCAGTTCTACCCTGCACAGTTTGGAGAGTGATTGAATTATCAAGCAGAGCTTTACTTGTTGTCCAAGGGGTTTCGTAGGAAAAGCCCTTTTCTCTGCAGCTAATGCGCTTTTTCAGCCTCACACAATGGGTAGCTGTGTTGCAGAGAGGAGCTAAGAGAGCTCTGTTGGGCTGAAGCTTATGGGGCCACCAGGTCTCTCTTGGCACCTCTCTAAGGGGCCTGTGGCCATACTTAACCTTAGGCCTGTCTACTAGCATTAGCACATAACCTCCTCAGAGTGGAAAGATAATGTCCTTGTGACAACACTGGCACACTATTTAGCTGGAAGTATTATAGGTTTGCTAATGCAAAATGAATTGTGTTGTGTTAAATTAATCATTAGCATTCCAGTGGTATGCAGACTGCCACGCTTAATGCTCTTGTGACCCTGTCTGTTCTTTATTGTTGTGCCTTTTGCATTATCTAATGTTCTTTTTAAACAAAAGCTGAACATTTGAACTGTGCTGTGGTACTGCAGCATTTTCCTGCAGTATATCAGACTACTGGGATGCGAGAGCCCCCGTTGCAGCATGTAAAAGTGTTTCAGAAATGGTGTTTGTAAGGTTTTTAAAGCCTTGAAAATAAAGTTATTTTATAGTAAATTCACGTTTATTATTTTCTACTGCATGTCACCATTTATACAATGTGAAAGTGTTTTAGGATTTTATAATGTTGCATTGTCCTTAAAAGGTATCCATTACATCCTAACAACACACAGATTGTGCAGCGCTCTGAACACAGGCTTGTGGTAAAGAACAGGATTGGTCGGGGATATCTTGAAAGCACTACAACAGCCAGCATATCTGGTTAGTTTGACCTTCTCTTTTCTGACTACATGAACTTTGAACCTAAAACCGAATACTCTAATCTCTAATATTTCCATTTTTTTTCTCTAATCAGAGAAGTGACAGAGCTGATAACCCACAAGTTAGTGTCAGCTAGTGATACAGTAATCCGCTGTGGTGGGATTTAACATTAACATGGGGAATAAAATGAATGATTCTTTGTAGATTGCACAAAGAATATGTTGCACAAAAATATTTTTTAAACTGAAAAGAGGGCTAGCAGTATGTGTTTTGACATATGTTGTCCAGCGGAGAGTGTTGTGACCTTCAGTCTTAACTAGGTAAAGGGCACATAGGGTTTTGGTCTCATAACAATATTTTTATAATCCTTACACCTGCTTGCTGAAGTTGGCTGATCCTGCTACACCACAAGGCCAAAGCCTGAATCGGTACAATCTGGAATGAAAAAAAGTGTGGACAAAAAAAATATCCGTGTTTGTCTCTGCAGGTAAATGTGCACACACACGATTTTTCTGGGTCATAAAAGATGTTTAGGAGGAATTATATCTGCCTTTAATCTCCATTTACCAATACGCAAGAAAAAAAGATGGAAAGTTTTAACCTTTATTCTGTGTTTTTATTTCAAACCACAGCACCATATGTCCATTTAGGTCCAAGATTTGGATCTGTAGCAGGTGGACTGTGATTATTAGTGATGCATAGGGGAAAAAAGAGAAACATGTGGCCCTCACAGGATTTATATCGCTTAGCAGTGCATACAATATTAAACCAACAAACCTCCCATATGTAAATAAATTCCATCTGTATAATGTATCCTGTGTGCTTGTGCTGCATGAAACTCAGATGTGGGGGACCTCATACGAGTCTGAAACTTTAAGTCTGCGGGTAGCATCCAAAATTAATGTGGTGTCTTATTGAAACATTATAAAAAGCAGCTGTTCTTTCGCTTGTATACTTTGTTTAAATCAAGGTATGTGCCTGTCTTTTGTACACAAGTAAGTGTGTGGTTTGTTATTGAAAAAGGTTTAATGCTTCATAATGGGAGCAATGGGGTCTTTTAGGGTTTTCTGGTTTAAAAGCTAAAGTAATAGAATTAAATTAATAACAGTGAATAAATGAATAAATCCAGTTACTTAATAAACACAAATGCTTAAAAACTCTTCTGTTTAAGGTGTTTTCCCCTATTTTTCTGTTCTCCCAATTTCTGAGCAATTTCATGAATAGAAAAGTTTTTGTTTAATTTAGCCTGACAAACCTGAAAGACTGAGCAGATTTATTTCTATGTAGAACAACTGACACTGATTTATATAAGACAACATAAGCATTACAGAAAATGTAAATAGTATCATTTGTAGCCTTGTATGTACAACCTGCAGGTAATATTCTCTTCCTACTGACCTGGTTGGACCTGCTTCTGGCATTGCTGTTTAAAATGTAAATAAATACAGTGACACAGATGTGTCGTTTAACATCTGGGGAGGAAAGAAGAATTACACAGATATGGATAAAATACATCTTTATCTGATTTATTCATTGTAAGTCAGTTTAATTCTTATGCTTATCAATGAGTGGAATGATGCCCACTGTCTTACCATGCATCGTATGAATGAAATGAAATGAAAGAATGAATGAAAAATACTTTATTGATCCCAGAGGGAAATTCAAATAGTAATAGTTTTTTAAATACAAAGAATAGTGTGTATGAATAGTGTAATGAAGGGTCTTCACTGTTCTTGTTGGGATGGTGCCGTCCACACAGAAGTCCATATAATCTGTCACACACTCAGTCAAGCTGTTGATGTCCTCTCCATGAGGACCACAGAGGACACTCCAGTCT
>JBAMHV010000023.1:13129654-13153085 GCA_037177535.1 Pseudomugil gertrudae
GGGATTGTGGGAATTTTTTGGTGCTTGGGGTGTGGAACCATTGGGGAAGTGGTTCCCCCCCCCCCCCCCCCCCGCCTCCCCTCCCTTCTCTACCAGCTCCTCCTCCTTCTTCTCCTCCTCCTAATGTTATCTCACTTCCTCTGGGGCCCTGACAAACCCACCAAACAGGGAGAAAATAGAGCACTTTATTGGGACGCCTGTCTGGACTCCCTCTGGATTTATGGCCAACAGACAGTGTTTATCACTCAGCCGAGAGGGGCAGAGTAAAATAGACTGAGGGGGTGGGAAGCTAAAGGAAAAACAGCGTAAAGGAAGACAGGGAACCTATCATCCATTTGCATTGAAAACCTCTAAAAATAAAGGGAAAATTGGAAAAAAATATCATTAATTTATTGGTGTTAACATCTTGAGCAGTTACTGACACACACTGGAAAGCGATAGTTCTATTTTTTTGTTGGCAAAAGGAAAAGCCAATGGAAAAAACATCAATTAAAGATTCCAGTTGTCTGGATTTATAGCCAATGGTTACTACTTGCCAATAGGTAGTGGATTCATGAGTGGTTTTGCTTGTAATTAATATTTTTGGTCCTATATTGCATCTAAAATCCCAGAGACAAAACTACATTCTCATTCCACTTTGGATCTTCATTATTTTCTTTTTTCTACTTGAAATAAAAGCAAAAATTGAGCAAATGATTCTGCACAGCCAAAGTGTTCATTCATTTGCACTAAATCAAAGACATAGATGCAGAATCTGTGTTTGGGGTGTAACTACTTATATCTGGTCCCATTACACACCACCGTGTAAATAAAAAGTCTATAGTCACAGCTTCACTTTCAGGAACGCCTTGTGTGTCCCGGCTCATGAAGCTTCAGGTCCAGCATCTGAAGCTGCTGGTGATGGTTTGTACAGCAAACATGTAGCAGTCCAAGTTTACAAAGTTAATGAAGCCTTTGGGTTTTAAACAGTAAGCAAAGCAGCAAAGATTACAAAAAGTCATTTAGAATTGTTATTGAGTTGTAAAACACAACTTGCGCTCAATTTCTAGCAATGAGCTGGATTTTTATTGGCTATGATTTAATTATAAGGCTTTCAATATATAAAAAAGGTATTTTCATCACATCCTGGTTTGTGAACTGATGCTAAGACAGTTTAGTTTAGTTTTTTTAAGCTTTCTGACAGAACTGCAGAAACTATTCACATCTGCGGTGTGCAGACTTGTCAATCATAATTGTGAGTGCCACCCCAAAGCATACCCTGGTTTATTATTGGTTTTACTCTGAATGGCACCATAATTTACTAACTAAACATGCTGTATTAAATTACACCCATAACTCCTAAGTGTGACCAGAAACTCAGCAAGAAAATGTTGGCTGGGGTATTAAATGAATATACTCATAGAGTACGGTTAAGTAAGAAAAAAAAATACTTAAAAGCCCTCCAATTATCTGTTCCCGAGCAGTTTACCTTAAACTTATAGGAAAAGTCCTTAATATAAAGTAGATGGTAGGAAAATTTTGCAGCTGCGCTCAAATGTACATTAGGCTGCACTGCTACCCACATTTAATGTGTTTTCTCATAGAGCTGCTCTGACCACAAATACCAATTGCGACTCAATTTAGCAAGCACATACTCAAACTATCAAAGCAATCTTCTGCTTTTAATACTTGGCTGCCATTCTGGTCATTCTTTGGCATATAATAGCTAGCACATCAGTTAGTTTGGTATGCCATGACCATCATGACATCAAGAACCAGCTCTGATAATACAGACATACTTGGATTTTATTGACAGAATATGTTGATGAAAGAGTTTTATTGGAGGTTTCATCGCCTTTTTTCATCTGCCTCTCTCTGCTGAGAGGATGAATTAGGGATGGCAGAGTCTCTGTACAGGCTTTTAGTGAAGGGGAAAGGAAGCAGGAGGAGGAGGAGAAGCAGGTTAACAGAGTCATTAACACATGATGATTAAACTGGTTTGATTAAGTGCCAGGCAACGTTTTTCTAGCATCTTAGGTTATTCTCTTGTGATTTGAAAGGGAAAGACTTTGCTTATCACTTGAAATATCTTTCCATCCTGCCCCTGAGGAATTTCCTCTCTTGCATTGCTCCATTGCAGCTTCTACTTGCTCTTCATCCTTCTTTTCTCCTCTGCCTCTTTACTGATTGCTCTCCTAAAACAACCCCCTCTTTTTTAGCATGTTGCCATCACCCTTTTTTCAAGCTCTCACTTTCTTCCTCTCATTTTCTCCATCTCCTCCCCAGTGTTCATGTGAATTAAGATTTAATGCCCCCAAACAAGCTTTCAGTGCCAGCCCACTGAGAGTGTCAGCAGGGGCGCTCTGTTCCCCCTTCTGTCTCTGCTGTGAGAATCACTCTCAGAACTACTTAGGCACATGGAGTCATTCGTGGGGTGCTTGTGTTGTGGGCAAAAAACAGGAGAAAGTAAAAAACATACACGACTTCTAACAAACGCACATGCTGCCTCATTCACTTTAGTTTTTTCCTCATGCTGCATCCGAAGATGGTGTTATGCCTGGTCCAATCAGACCACATCTCAATGTAATTTAGAGCCCCCCCCCCTCAGCTTACGTGTGTGTGTGTGTGTGTGTGTTAAGCCACATATCCACCAATCATATTTCACCTACTCCATGGTTTCTGTCCCAACTTGAGGGAGGATTCCTCGCCAATCAGGATCGTACAGCATCATGGCTGGATTTGGCCTTTCACTCATGCACTGCAAGCACACACATTTGTAGTCCTGCCTCAGTCGGCAACCTTAGAGCCTCACACAAGGTGTGCATGTACACACACACATATACAAAAACTCACATGGAAGGAGGGGGTCATTTTTCTCTTCATCTTCTCTATTTCTTTTCTCATGTTCTTCATTTGACTCTTTTTGCCTTTTCGTTCCTTGTTAAAAGGGTTAATCAGAAGGATCCCCCTCCTCCTCGTCCTCCGTTTACCCACAGGCCATCCCATTTCACCAACGGGGTGAATAATTAATGCCGGCAGGGCAAGTTGATTAAAATAACACGTCAGGTCTCCACTCCGATGTCGCTGGTGGTGTAGCCAAAGCCACGGCAGAGGGCAGACTTCTTCTTCATATTAACCCTGATTAGGATTTCATGCTTTTAAGGCAATTTGTGATATCCTATTTGCATTTTCTGATGACACATGTTTGGGATTAAAATGTTAAATCAACTTAAAACTAGATTTGTTTTAGAGCATAATTTACAGATTTTCAAAGTTTATTTTTGTTGTTTGTGCAAAACACTAAAATAACTTTATAATTTAATAACTATTTGAACCCATTTTGACAGAGATGTGCTTGAATTTCTTTTATTAAATTTTAATGGTTTTGGTTGAAGGAAAGAGGCTTTTAGTACAGATTCAACTTCAAGGAGTTTGTTGTTGATGTTTCCAGTAATTGTCAGATTTCAACAGCCAAAAACTCAAATTTCCCTCATTTTTTTTCAAATGTTTTAATCAAAGAATTATGATCTAATTTAATAAGAGATTTGATTCAACTGACAATTGGCTTCCCACAGAAGCTTATACAAGGCAAGACAACAAAAAATAAATAAAAACAGCTGGAATGCAGAAGAGAACACGAGGGTCTTTAACTTGGATGCGTTTCAGCTGATCTGAGCCTTTCAGACATGTGGAGCATAGAAGCTGAATGCAGCTTCTCAGTGTCTTGTTTTGACTGGGAACTGATAAATGACTGGAAGCAGAATACCTGAGGAGTCTTCTAGGTTCATACTGGGTCAACAGGTTTCTGGTGTGTTTTGATCCTGAACCATTTAGAGCTTTATAGACCAGCAACAGAACTTTGACATCTGCTCTCTGATAGACAGGCATCCAGTGTAAAGACCTCAGAACTGGACTAATGTGGCCCACTCTCTTGGTTGTAGCGAGGACTCTAGTAAAAGAGTTCTGAATTAGCTGCAGGTGTTTAATAGATATTTTAAGAAGCCCTGTAAAGACACTGTTGCAGTAATCAAGCCGATAAAAGATGAAAGCATGGACTAGTTTTTCCAGGTTCTGCTGTGACATCAAATCTTTTACCGTTCATATATTCTTAAGTTGATAGTAAGCTGACTTGGTTATTCCCTTCAAATGTTTTGCAGAATTTAGGTCTGAGTCCATCACTACACCCAAAGTTTGCTTTGGTTGGTGGTTTTTAGGCGTGCTGTATATAATGAAGCTCTGTGGTGACCTTTACTTGTTTCTCTTTGGCTCCAAAGATAATCACCTCAGTTTTAATTTAGTTTAGCTGAAGAAAGTTCTGGTCATTAATCTCCTCGACGCATTTACCCAGATCCTGTACAGGGCCTCCGTCTCCTGGTGATGCTATAATATAAATCGGTGTGTCATCTGTGTAGCTATGGTAACTAATATTATTCTGTATGACCTGTGCTGGTGGCAGCATGTAGATGTTAAACAAAAGAGTCCCCAGGATGGATCCTTGGGGAACGCCACGTGTTTTTCTTGTTTGCTCAGATGTAGTTACCTATTGACACAAAGTATTTCCTGTTCTCTAAGTAAGTTTTGAACCTATCAGTACAGTAGCAGAGAGGCCCACCCAGCTCTCCAGTTGTGGGAGTAATATATTGTGTTTTACTGCAGCACTAAAGGCCAGTAAAACTAAGACATTTTTCCATCATCTGTATGCAAACATTAAGAACTTTTGTCAGAGTAGTCTCGGCACTGAGACACTTTCTAAAACCTGACTGGAAGTTATCATAACTGGTTTGAGTTAAAAAAAAAATCATTCAGCACGAGATACAAAACATGCCATCTTTCTCTTTTTCTTCCTCTGTGCTCCAGTACTACGTTCCTCCAGTTTTAAAGGGAAGCAGGTAACATTGTTCAATGACACACAAAGTGTGTTCATGTTGGTTAATTATGTCTTTGCTTTGCCATCGGCCTTTCTTCCTCAGTTCTTGTGCTTCAAACACTGTACAGCTGCTACTGTCAGCCCCTTTCTTCCTCCCTCCACCACTTCTGTCTGTATCAGTCATCATTTATGCAGCAATTCCAATCATTTAAAGGGACATTAACAAACACTGTGAAATCAAGGGCAACGTGGCAGAAAAATGATCACAAAGTCCTGTGTCTGTCTGTGTGTTTACAATGTTAACACAATCTATTCCCATTTCAAGATCTGTCTCGCTTTGGTAGAGGCTTGTTGTGATGTATCTGTGTGATATTAAGTTAATCCTCAAGTAGTCTTGTTTACCATTCTGCTGCTTTGACCCGACTGACTCGCCAAACACTCCTACACACACACACACACACACACACACACACACATCTCTCTCTTTGGTATTAAAGCAGTGCTGCAGCCACTGGAGGTCATTGTTCCACATGTCTCCATCTTCAACTCTCATTGTCTCTATTCTAAAAGTTTTGCCGATGCTTTAGCGAGTGTTTGTGTAAAGTGTGCGAGTCTCCTAAGTTTCCCACTCGCCAAACCCGCCCAGCGCACCCAACCAGACCTGCATCTCACTTTTTAATACAACAGAAAAGGCGAGGCGAAAAAACACCCAAATAAAAGAGAAATATTGGCTCCCTGCTGTCTAAATGATTAATTCATCTGCGACCTTGTTTTCCTCAAAGTACATTTTTTTATTCTTGCAAGTAAGCATCTTTGCTATTTTCTTCACAGCGGGGCCTCATCTCGTGGTTTTCATGTGGCCTTTTTGCCAGGTTGCCATCCTTGATCTTTGTGTTTTCTCTCTTTGAGATGCAGTGTCTCACTTATATTCCACTCACAACTCATCTGTCTCAGTTTTTCCAGGCTTCTCTCCTCAGTTGTTTTTCCTCTCTGAGTATACTTTAGTGGTGATGATTCAGTTTTGATGGTTTCTTCCTGTAGAGGAATAGTAGATAATTGCACTTCAAGGTTTGAGTTTGGCCAAAAGAATGCTATTCTAATATTTGCTAACAATGCTGCTTGGTTGTTGCTGTATGTTGAGAACCTTAAGAGATTTTCCCCTCTATAGGGAGTTAGAAAACCATGCCGGGTACTAATGGAATTATTATTTGACCTTTGACCCAAAGGCCAAAGTCGCTAAGTACACAGAAAGCACATGACTGCAAGTGGATTAACACCTGATTCTTGGAATCAAACTAAAAGCTTGTTGGAGCAGGAAACCAACCCTGCTGCTGCCCTGGATCTGGTGTGCCTAAAGAGACATACACAAACACGTACATCCACTTCACACAGAGCAGCAAAAACAGACAGGAAGCTAAGTGACACCAAGTGACCACGTGTTGTTCTTTTACAATCAGCTTTCTCTGGATTGTTGCTCAGCCAGTCACGCTCCTCTTTGCTCTTTCTCATCACAAAGAGCGGCTGTTTTACGATGTCTACCAGCAGTAAAAGCTAAGGGTTGGAGGGCTGGGGGGCTGGGGGCGCTGTCAGAGAGGATGTAAATTACACAAATAAAACTCCAGACTGGCACTGAGCTTGCCCATAGGAGAGACAGAGACAGGTGGGGGTAGGTGGGTGGAGAGTTATTTACTATAACTTCAGAGAGGAGCAAAGTGGGATGAATGGAAGGAATGGATGGGTGGTGGGTTAGACCCTTAACAGAAAAGTGATGAAAGTGAAGAGAAGACAGCAAAAAATATGTACTGTAGGTGAAGACAGGAGGTTTGTTGATAATCATTCAGCATTTGACTTGTTGAGTTCTGCCCACAAGCCTCGCACACATCTTCTTCTTTTGCTTAGTTACTGCAAATTTACAGAGGAATTATTATAGTGTGGTAAACTAGTATAAGTGTTTCTCATTTTCTGTAGATCACATCAAATCTTGTTGGAGTATATATAGCATATATAGTGTGTATGCATGTGTAAATAGGGAGCTGATATAGTAGTTGATGCCTATATTTAAAAAGATTGCAAGTTAAGTACAATTTCCATGCATATCACCATATTTCACCACTTTATGATGCTTGATTGATCTATTTAAATCCTCAAAGGATAACCTGCATGTTTTTAATGAAAGTTTATTGGCACTGATATTTTTACATGGTGACACACTGTGCCACATTTATACCAACATGCAACAAATGTAGCCTTCTCCAGGGCAATAGGGGCTGACTGGCAGTGTTAGATCAGAAACTGGATGTGTTTCACTGTGAGCTTTCACCCAAATTGAAGAGCATTAATTGGACATTACATTCATACTACAGAATCACAAACTCATACACACATCAGTGTTGAGGACAGGAATATATATATATATATATATATATATATATATATATATATTCATTAAAAAAATCTTATAATTAAATCTGTTGAACACCAGAAAGTGTTGACAACTCTTATCAGGACCTAGGGAAACCTCTTCCCATTTGTTTTCAGGCAATAGTTTTAAACCTAAACTATCTTATGTCTTCTTAGCATTTGATTTAAAAAACATATAAATATTTGACTTATTTTCTTTGGAGAAGGAAAATTTGTTTCAGTTGAGGCTAATGAAACGTCAGTTATTGCCATAAATTGGATCAATCAAATGATCAAATTAACATGGAGAATAAATGGCATATTTCCACTGAAACCTATTCACATACTGAGAGTTTGTTTGTTAACACATAAGGCAGCTGGCCCCTATCAGGCTTGGGCCTCTCATGACGTCATAAGCTGACGGAGTGCAGAAGTGTGACAGCAAAACAAGTTGATAAGATAGAGTTGTACATTTCCCTGGCAGCCAAGGAGGCAAATGTATGAAGGAGGATGAGAACAATGGGTGCAGGGAGAAAATGAGTTGGGGTGTGAGTTAAGGAGCAGAAAAAGCCAGTGGAGAGAAATTGTGTTGAGATGAGCAGAACTTTATTCTTACATAGATCTATCAAGGAGTTAGAAACATTTCTGAGATTTTGCTCCATATCAACATGGTGGCATTACACAGTTGTAGATTCACCGGCTGCACATCCACAGTGAGAATATCCCATTCTACCACGTCCCTAAGGTGCTCTACTCAATTGAGATGAGATGACTGTGGAGACTGCAGAGAGTAAAGTGCTTTTCCTGTTCAAGAGGAAGTTGGAGATTATTTGAGCTGTGTTACATGGTGCATTACCCTGCTAGAAGTAGCCATCAGAAGATGCTACCTTAATTATAAAGGGAAAAATGAAGCCAGTGATGATACTCAATTGGGCTGTGGCATTAAGAAATCCTCAGTTGGTACTAAGGGATCAATAGGGGGCCTTAAAGTGACCCCCACACTATTAAATGTGACCTGGACCATTAATACAAGGCAGGATGGAAAACCTGCTTTCATGTTGTTTCCTCCAAACAATAATTGTTTCAGCTGAAACTTTAAATCAAGGCTTATCAGTCCAAAACCACACTGGGTGCCATGAGCAGTTTCCTGCTCCTGGTTTTCTGCTGCTGTAGCCCATCTGCTTCAAAGTTTGATATGCTGTGTATTTCAAGATGATATTCAGCAAAACTGCAGTGCAGGCTGCAGTGACCGGTTATGTTACTTTTCTCCTTTGACCTTTCAACAAGGTATTTTCATCCATACAGCTGTCACTCACTGGATATTTGCACCATTCTCTGTAAACTTGAGGGATGGTTGTATGAGGAAAACCATCCCGGTAGTTTCTGAAATTCTCAGCTTGTCTGGCATCAACAACCATGCCACATTCACAATCACTTAAATCCCATTTTATCTCCACTCTGAAGCTTGTTTTAAGCTTCAGAAAACTGCTCCTAACCTCAGCTACGAAACTAGATGCTTTGAGTTGAGTCCATGTGATTGGATGATTAGATTTTTGTGTTAACAATCAATTGAGCAGGTGTACTTAGTAAAATATCAGATGAGTCCTTAATTACTAAGGAAGAAAAACTCCTTTTGTTCTGTTATTAATGATACAACAATCTATACTTTTAAAACTATTTGATTGAAAAGATTTTTTTACATGCAACCCAATGCAAATGGACTAAGACTAACATAGTAAGTAAGACTTTATTTTCTGTGTTATTCTGTCACTCGAGTCTTTTGCAGCTCTTTGTGTAATACCTGGAAAATGTAAGTGGAAAAAGTCAAAATTAAAAGAGAAAGATGGAGCCATGTTTATATCTGGGCTGGCTTGACCTGTTATTATGACCCATTATGCCTGAGTAATCTGCTTTGTGTTGTTCTTGGAAGTCTTTGAAATGGCTGTTGTTGCAGTAATTTGTATTTCTTCATGTAGTAATTGCATCTGCCTACAACTGTTTTTTTTAGTCTCCAGTGAGTTTGGAGGGAAATGAGTCCATTCTGACATATGCAGCATGTGTCACACATGCATTACTTACAAACAAATCACCTTACATAACCTTTAACCTGATTGTTAATGAAATAAAAAGTAAAAGAACAAATAAACATGTGTTTTGCTTCCTGTTGACTTTAGAAAAATGTGACCAAAGCTCAGCATAAGTTGTTAAGAAGATTTATTATGGCACTTGGTTTAATGCCTCCCTGGATCTAAATTCCTATACAGCGAGATTATACTTATAGATGGTGCTTGTTGCACCATTAACAACAAGCAACAATTAATAGGTAGTGGCATAAAAACCATGCTAAAAGAAATGTCAATAAATCTTTCAGAAAAAGAAATGAATAAATAAAGGTACAGTTTTCAATCTAAATATCAAACCCATTCTTTTCTTTTCCATTAGCCTCTGTTTCTTTGCTGCCTGTGGGTCACCCATATTGGGTGGTTTCACTTTGGGACAACAAATATACCCTTGATGATGTGTCCCACTCAGCTCTTTTGCCAGATGACTGGGTTTTTGGCACACAGGGACAGAGAGATGGAGTCCATTGTTATTTCTTTGCTAGAATGATCGTGCACCTGCATGTTGCTGATGGTGGGGATTTGCTGCATGTACACTGTTAGTGTGTTGGTCTTTGTGTGTGCGTGGGTGTGTGCGTGTGCTTGATTAGAACTACAGTCATTTGGAAAACAATAATTCAAGGTATTTTTTGCATTGACTGATTGTTTGCCCACATCTGTTAAAGCAGACTTGAAATGACTGTTATCCGTGTTCAACTCGACATCTGCAGGGTCTGAACTCACATGAGCAGTCAGAGGCATCATAGCTCACCAGAAGCCGTTATGATGCTGTTATAATTAGCATTATCACTCCAAACTCATCCTGGAGAACCTCGGCTAAGTGCGTGGGACTGACTTTTACATTAAAATCATAGCAACTGTCTCAGCATCCTGCCTGTGGGAATCTGAAGGTGTATATGTGTCAGCATTTCTATGAGCGCGGCTGAAAGGTAAACAGGAAAGGATGTGTACAGGTTCACTTGTCCACTTTTTTGTTCTACCAATCACGAGCAATAGCTATCCTGTAGAGGATCAATTCAAATAATTGTTGCATAGTTGTATAGTAAGATGCATAGTTTAACACTATTCTGCTGTAATGTGGCTTTATTTACTTGCCACAGCCTATAGGACAATAAGATGTTTCTTGTACTAACATTAAATTTATTGCAAAGTCCAAACAAAATCCTGATAAAACCTTAAGAACTTTCAGAGCAACACATAAGAATATAAAATAACATTCAGTCTGGCAATGACATAGCCAGCACGTTGTGTGATACCAAGAAATCAAATCAGCTCAACTAATGCATATCATGTGTTGCATCACATGAAAGTAATGTAGAAAATCCAGGTCAAACAGGTTATTTTTTTGAAAAAGCATGTTTAGCAGTTAAAATGTAAAAAAATAGAAATACATGATGCACACAGGATAACTGACCGTGACAAAACATGCATTTTGTTAGCAGAAACCGAAACACATGCAATTCCAGACTATACAGCAAACAATCAGGTGTCTGTTAATGGCTTTGTGCGCACCTTTTTTCTGAGGTGAAGGGGTGTGTGTGTGTGTGTATTGTAGTGAACGGGATGCTGTTGAGAAGAAAACACTGTTTTATTGTATAGAAATGCTGTTATCTGTTTTGTTGTCAAACGACTGTCATATTAAAATACAGGGAGATAAATTGTTGAATCCACAAAAAAGAGAAAAAATCCAAAGCAGTTAAATTTAATGTACATAAATAACTTGTTTTTTGTGAATTTACTGTAAAATACTAGTTACTGAACATGTGTCATGCTTAAATATACTTGTGAGACCATGAGCCCACATTTTGCTGCTGTGCATATATTTACATCCTTCTTCATACCAACAGGGTTATTTTATGTGAATTTCTATTTAGGACAGATGAATGTCAACAGATCCATTATCCTTTATCTGAACTCCTCAGAGCGGAGCGGGGGGGAGAGTGAGACAGAGTGGATGGGGATGGTTCTGTGGATGGATGAATGCATGGATGCTAGAACATTAGTGTCCTATGATACACTCCCGTTAACTGTCACTATCTGTCCTTTATGAATTATTCACACAGTTTCTGCACTTGATAGGTGCCATCTCCTGTGCCGGAAAAGCAGAAACACGTCACACTTTGCTGGCACACAAATATGTGCAGTCTATAAGTTTACACAGGTTTTAAAATCAGGATTTAGTTTGTATGATAACCTTACAGAACTGTGTGAACACCAGTTAAAGGAGAAATGAGAACCTGGATTACACAGTGACAAAGTTGTTGACATAATTGAGTTGGCAGCTCTTGCCACATAAACGCAAAAACGCACAAAATTGTGTTCACATATAAGCCGTGTTGATGTCACTCATTTTGTAACAAGGAGAAGTTGCAGCAAATGGAGGAAGTGTAGAAATCTTTAGTTATTACAGTGCTTTTAACATCATTTACTGTATTTGTTCTGTTGCCACTGTTACAAATCTTTGGACCTGTTGCAATATCTGTGTCAAAATGCTTTCAGTTCAGTAAAACTAGTGGTCAGACGGGCCCGCTCCCTTTTCAGTGATAATGAGCAGCAACACAGATATTCAGTCCGGCCGATACGAGGTAAAGGAGAGATGGTGTGGAGGAGGAGATGGGGGAATGGATCACTACCTCCCATCACAGATGTTAGGATGAATTGGATCCAGTACTCACACATTCAGAAGGCTTAGCAGTAGATTATTGTATCTCAGAGCCATTACGTTCCTCACCAACAAACCAAAGTACTTTGATGGCTGTAACGGAGGAACAACAACCTTCTTGTATCCCTTTAATATTACATATTGCCTTCAGACAGGCATCCAGCTGCTGTTTCAGTCTTCTGACTGTAGATCCATACATAACATTTTGCACAGACAAATAAACGTTAATGTCAGTTAAAAGTAACAGATTTACACCTGTTGGATTATTCCTTTGAAATTGCTCATGTGGTTTGTTTTGATGCTGTTGCTGGATTTTATTTTTACTCCACTGAATCAGAGCAGTTTTGACCTAACCTTGTCATGACGGTGACCCTTATCTGTAGTAACAGCTGCATTGGTGGGGCTAACGTTCTGGAGCAATGAAGGTGCTGGAAGGAGGGAAGGAGGGAAGTAGAGAGGAAGAGGATGATGGATGGCCTATCTATGGGGACAGGGAGGTGGAAAGAGTTGGGCTGTTTGCCAAGTGGGTTAAAGGTGTTAGGGTTGATGTCTGGTTGGTTGCATAGAAACTTCTACAGTGTCAAAACAGATATACCTGAAGTCATACACACCTCTCCCCAGAGTGTCTAGACACCTTAACACTTAGATGGGTTGCTATCTGAAATATGCATTCCTTGTTTAGTTCCTGCTAACACAAAAACAATCACACACTATTCAATCATCCACTCTTACCTCAGCACAAAAAAGCTGCCCAAGTGATATTTTTGATACATTTTTATGCATAGGCCCGCATGGGGGCATCACAGCTACATCTGGCCAAATCGCAGTAACACAGCAAACATTTTTTTAAACATTACGGTGCAAGTGAGCTGTAAATGAGCTAAAATAATTCAACTGATTAGCAGAGTCTACCACAGAGGCAGCTACATTAAAAGATGAGTGGTTGAGGGCAAACTTGGTTATTCTGGTTCAACTCACACGAACAATATCAGCTTGCTCTTTTTCCACACATTTTCTTTCACCTTTCTTTTTTTATTTCCCAAATTAAAGAAGCAAACACTGATGCAAGCACACTCCCAAGCACGTCTTCATGCAGACTTTAGTACACTTTCACTGAGGCTTAGCCTTCATTTTTATTTTTATTTTATTTGCAAGTGCTGTTGGCAGCTCAGATGGAAAGACAGGAGAAGCTCCAGAGACAGCAGAGAGAGGGGAAGAAAGGGAGGCAGAATGGGGCTCTCCATCATGCTGTCAGTAAGGTGAAGCTTTAGCCTTAGCGCAGAATAAAGAGTGTTTTTAAAAGGTGCTGCGAGGTGCAGCAAAGATGAGTCGGATAAATGACTTCTCTTTTTCATTCAAAGAGCTCAGTAAAGCCCACAGGGTCACTGTGCGTGTGTGTGTGTGTGTGTGTGTGTGCAGGAGGAGGAAAAAAGGAGTGTGTGCACGTATATGAGGCATTGAGACAACGTGCATGCTTCTGCTTAGAGCTTGTGCTTGAGAATGCATGCAAAACCCAGACTTTTGACATGGCCAGCTGATGTTTTTGTTACTCCTGACATTATAACGTATTATTTTTTTCTGGCGGTTACCCCTTTCCTTTCACTACTGACTGGGAAAAGTAATGTAGTTTAGAGGGGCCATGTAAGCTGGAACAATGGCTCCAAAATATTGAATAAAGACTGAAAGGGAGCCACAGTCTGAATGACAATAGGCCAGAACTGGGGGTTAGGACTGATGATGTTTGGGGACAGATGCTCCAGATTGATGATAGATCTCTACTAGTTAAATATTATCAGGTTTCCTTTTTATATGTATCCCCCCCCTTACCCGCTCCCCTGTCCTGGTATCATGCAGAGAATGACAAGATGTGGCCAGATAATGATCTGCTCTTCTGTGACTTTCTCTTTTTGTATCAGCCTATTTACTTACTTTTGAGACACTCCCCTCTCTACGGGTGCACAACACAGATGGCTTGCGTAGCCATAGTGACTGCCGATGGATGCCATCACTCCAAAGCGACACCATGCTTTTTTTTATTAAAAGAAAAAGTCAAAGAAAAGTGAAAGAAAGGAGCTTATTTTATTAATTTAGATTGAACAAAATTAAGCATATCTCACTTTACGCCTCTTTAATGCCTACATACTGTATGTTAGTGCAGATCTGTTTATTGGTAGCCTCTCGCCTGATGTCAGCTGGGATTTGCCCCTGCCCCCTACCCCCATCATCGCTGTTCAGGGAATAAGCGGTAGAAAATGGATGGATGGATGTTTATTAGTAAAGTTAGTGTGTGGGAGTAATTTCAAAGAGATTGCAGTGATATGTGAAACATTGTTAAGCAACAGCACAACAGCCTCTCTGTGTTACGGGTGCATGTTTTGGCTTATGAAAAGCCATGTGATGCTGGTCATGTTTTCAATGCTTCCCTATTTTCCCCCAGAGTTTGTTTTTTTCATTACCACCTACATTCAACCAGCCAGAGTCTGGAAGCAAAAAGGTTGACATTCACATCAGTTTCAGCAGCAGCTCTTTAGGTTTTTGTTGACAGAGCTTGACAAGGAGGGAGCCTCTTTTCTGCTGCCTGTGGCTGAGCTGATTAAACCCATGGACTGCAGAAGCAACCACAACACAAGGAAACTTGCTCTAATGAGACAGTATTGACTGTCAGGGTTATCCAAGCTCTCAGATGACCCATATGTACCTCTGGGACTTAACTACTTGCTTTTATACACATAAATACACAAATAAACAACTAAAAGCTGGGCTGCTGTGTGGCGAACAATGACCAGAAAAAGTTCCTTATGGTTTTTGGTCACCCTCATTTCTTTGCTTTTTTAAACTGTGGCAAAATCATTCACACCATTAACCTTTCTCCTAACACACAACCCAGGTTCAAATTAAGCAGACAAACAGGTATCACCACCATACACCTTTCTCAAAAGTCTTTCAGTGGATGATAATGGCAGCTGTTCCTCTGCCAAGTACCTCTGTTGTCCCCAGATCCCAACTTTCTGGCTAAGGTATTGCATGATCCATTAACATCGGAATAAGTGCATCACTTTTCACCATTTCAATTTATTTTTGGGGGATCGTTCATGTTTTTAAAACATGAAAATCATTAGGTGGTTTGAATGTACCTAGAAGAGAGCAATTCATTTTATGATGGAACAAGGCAGGATTAAAGCTGTATTATATACCCCTCCCTCCAACCCACACATGTGCACAAGCTCACACACTACAGCCCCAGTAAGTGTTGAGTACATATTGAGCCTGTTATCCAGTGTGTATGTAGTGTATGTGTGTGTGTGTGGGACTCAGTGAGGCTTTGAGCAACAAGCACAACAATCGGTGTGCCCTGCCTGGTGCTGGCGTTGGGGGCACCGCTCAAGTGGAGGTCACTCGCAGAAGTGTTATAATGCTTTGGGTTGGGCACAACAAGACAGAGGGCAATCCACTTAAAGCGAACCACCAACACAAACACACACCCCCCACCCTCCCTTCCCAGATCCCCTCCAGCATCACACTTCTGCATGGAAAACGGCGAGTTGGCCTGCTTGGCACTTTAGATTCTAAAGTGAACGAAAGGGGCGAGAAGGGTGGAGGGAGACGTGGAGGGAGACGTGGCTCTCTGACAGGAGGCGATGCTGCCAAACAGGCAACAGAGGCTCAATGAAAAACTACTTTAAGTTATTTTACTTTTTATGTTTTTTTTGTTTGTCTTTTTCTGCATTTTTTGTCCCTCTGTGGTGTGCTGCAGGAGGTCAACCTCAAATTACCCTCCTCATACCTCCATCATGACTACTTCTTACAGTTAAGGAGGAAGTTAATGCCTTTTCCTTCAGTTGCAACCCTTCCTTGGCAGCTGCTGCATGTCAGATATAAAAATCCAGCTAGATGTTGCAGAAATTGTACTCTGAAGTGTAACAGAATGATACTGTGCTTTGAAAAGGAACTTCAGATGGATTTCCCCCTCCTCCTTCTCGTTGGATTTCTGAAATTTTTATGTTTAACAATAATGTGTTCAATATTTTCACATTTAAAAGTCAGATCCATTTGGTTTTTATCTTGCCTCACACATTTCTTTATGTCTGCTGAAAGAATACAGAAAATCAATTTGACCTCATTACTGCTTGAAATGTACAGACAGATGTCATCCAAGAATGCTTTTTTTTCTAGTGACTTTGAAAGGGTTTTTTTAAGCTAAATTCAGATTTGAAAAAAATCTTTGTGCCCTCTTTAAACATATCCTAAAACACTGAATAAACATTTTTCATTTTTTCCCTTTTGGTCAGTACTTTCAATAGCTGGTAGTGTCATCCCGGAACAGTTTCCAGCACTGTTTGATCTAATGTTGCCTTTAGTTTCTCCTTGTCAGTGCTCTTCCTTCCTTGTCTCTCTTGTCTTTCCTAATGGAATTAGATCTGTGTCCAACAGTACGAACTAAGTGTCTCCCTGTTTTTGACAGCTAATGGGGGCCATTCCAAGTCGAGATGACTGATATTGAGATATCCCTCCTCCAGGGTAACATCTATTGCAATTTTCCCTTGATTTGCTGAGAGATGGACTCTCTGCAAAGGAACATAGGCCTAATGATCATTGAGGAGATGAGCTGTCTAACTTAAAGCTGTAGACTGTAGAAGATTACAAGCTGTACTATAAGCTATGTCTCCCCATACCCCTCCCTTGTCTCCTTCTCTCCCTCTGCTGAGGTATTTCCAGAATGCCGCTGGCCACGATGGATTTATGAGTAGGGCATACTTTGGTAAACACTGATGGTGGGCAGCTTTGTCTTCCCCCCAGTGATATAGTGAAGGTCCCCATAAAAAATGGGGAAACCAGGTTACGGCCACCATAGAACTCAGCCAAACAATAAAAGGCTTTATGGGCAGATATGGGCCTGTACCATAAATGCAGGAATCTGTTGTCGGAAGGACATTAAAGGGATAATGATGGGGGGGGGGCTTTCACAGAGATCAATGCAACCACTAAGAGGGTTTTTTTTTAAAAGAAGACATGCACACAAACACACACACATTCACAGGACAGCAAAGCACTCATATTGAGCTCTGTAGAGCGATCTCATTCCAGATCAGGGTTTATCATTGGGCTTTTATACACTACTGGTCAAAAGTTTGAACACCAGTTCAGTTTACCTGGAGCCAATCCCAGCTATTGTTCGGTGAGAGATGGGGTACACCCTGGATATGCCACCAGTCCATTGCAGTGTGTCGTAGACTGATGGAGAGGAGGTGGAAGTGATGCAGTTCATCAATAACTGGAACTTGTCCACACATCGAAGGGGTTGAGCCCTCATTACAGATTGGCTCACTGTCGGGGATCACAGCTGTTTTGTCTGGAGCTTGCTGTCTGTACGGCTGCACAAAACCAGCTGTGACAACTAACACTGGCACATAAACTGTTAGGCTACTAAGAGGAACAGATTGGTATAAAGACAGGTTGTAGAGTTTCAGGAAGTCTTGAAAGCAAACATGCATCAAGGCAGTCACAGGCAAGTGCTTAGGGGGGAGATGTGATCCTGGCATGAGGAAGTTAGCTTCTAGGCCTGTGCAAGCGGTAAGAGTGGGTGTGGGGGTTGGGCGATTATGGAGCTGATCATCACAGTCGTTGGATAATGCTGCTGACGTGCATGTAGCTTTGTCTCACAGCTTGACAAAGTCCTGAACCGACACTATCTTTACCTTTAGGATGTCTCACTGTCTCTGAGAGCAGGACACATTTCAGCTCCTTACAGTTATTCCTCTCTCCTGCCTCCCCTTGTGTTTCTCTCTGCTGGCCTGCTTTATTAGGTCGCCAGGAAGATTTAAGAAAGATAGAAAGCTTGTCCGAGGCTTGTCCCAACTTCTTTTATCGTCTGGGCATTAGCCATCTGCTGGCACATGTGCAAGTGCAAGGAGTGCTCGGGGGGAGGTGTACCATTGAGATCCTGTGTTTGTGTAGTATCCACAAATGTAGACAGGAACTCTAAAATTAGGCCCTGACCATTTTAACTTGAACATGTCTGGCCTTATCTTGTCAGAACATGGCTTTTACCCAAGCCAAGTGTTGTCCTAGTGATACAGCAGGTCTGTTCTGCTTTTTTTTCTAAAGCTTGCTAAGTATCTCCAGGCAGTGAGAGCTCAGCAGATTTTTCCATGACTTTAAGACAATTTGATTGTGTTTTGATCTGAATGTCCACTCTAATAAAGAACACGCTATGCAGGAAGGGTTTGTAGCCTCAGAGCGTGGAGAGATCTCCAGAGTCCAGGAACACAGGGGTCAAGGGACAGCTGATTGCAGATGTTGACTGGACTATCTCCAGAATCTACAGAACACTCGCTGCAAATTCTTACTGAATATCTTAACCAAGGTTGCTCTGACACCTTTTCCTCCACTTTGTACAAATGCACTCTCCTCCATTTATCATGCACAATTATCCAAATGACAAAACAACCTATTGTTTGTTCTAACTGGTTGGCTCATCTCCTTGGGGAAGGAATGGCAAGAGAAGCAGTTTTTACTGCTTCCTAACACCCCTGATTGGACTGAGAGAGAAGGAGAGTAGGGGCTGTAAAAATAGTTTGACACCATCAAGGTCCAGCCAGCAAACTCCCTTCCACCCTTGCCCATAAAGCTCTTTGAATTCCCTCATAAAATTCCTCTCGCTCTCTTCCCCATCTTTGCTGCCCTCTCATTTACATCTTTGTGTCAAATCAAGGACACTATGATTACCATTTGTGGTGTTCCTAAGAATATTTGTAGCTATATAGTCATCGATTTCTGCAAGTTCTCCTCATCTGAGTGCTGGGCCGATGGGGTCCCACCATCAGTTAGCCAGAGTTATATTCAACCACTGTTTGTGGCCCAGGCCCCAAATCTTTGTCTTAGCTCTCAGCGACAACATAAGAGATAGAGACGCAATGTCATTCTCTCTAGCTTTGCTGCACTAAAGTACTTTTTCATGTTCTAAAGAGTGTGGTGCTTGTTGAAGCTGGAACGAGTACAACCACCTGGACTGGTGTGTTAATGTGGTCTGAACCTCTTGTGGCCATCGTGTCCCCCCTCCTCTCACTCTCTCACTCTCTTTCTCTCTGTGTGTGTGCGTGTTTTGTTTTGTTTTTGTTTGTTTTTATAAAATAGTCTTTACATAGTCATGAAGATGTAGTCCTGGCATCTTTGGTGTTTGTGGCACTCGTCTGGTCTTTCAGCACTTACATGAATGCATGAATGTTCTCCCAGTGACTGAGTGAGTTCTTCAGGTACAACCAGGCATTTCAGGACAATTTGTTATTTTAAATACATGTTTGTACAAGTATAAAGCTGATTTCATACAACATGTCCAAGGCTAGGCTGTTGCACCTTTGTAAATCACAGACAAATGTTTTTTGCATTTCTGAGCTAGCAGTGAAGTGAAACTCCTTTAATACATGTAGAGCTTTCCCTCGTGCACTTTTGTAGTATTTTAAGATGGAAATCTTTTCAGGTTGGAGGTAGTAACAAGTCACACGTGCAAATTGTTGCATTAAATCATAGACATGAAGCACCATTAATAAAACTGCGATCCTGGTTTTACCTACGATGGTTATCTGCAGTATTGGGTGACTTTTAGTCAGTACCTAAGCCAAATGAATGAGAGAAAAGTATTAAAGCTGCAGATAAAGCTTCTGCTCTGTCCATTTAATAATATTTTCAATGAATCTAATGGTTTGATATGAATTCTTATGGGTAAAAAGTTAGATTTTTAGAAGCATTTATTTGTATTGTTTCTACAGCCTTACACCACCCAACTACCTAATACCTGTTATCCCAATATGACAAAAGAAACCCTTGATTCTATAAGAATGATAACAGGCTTCAACTTACCCGCTGTCTAAGCATGCTGATAGTGGCTTTTTCACCATTTTAATTGGCAGGTTTGGATGAAGAATTTTGAGCATCAACATGAAAGAGTTGAATATCTGAATGACCTGAAAGCCATCAAAATATTGGACTGATTAAACCACTATTGGTACCTATCATCTTTGTAAAAAAAAGCTTAAAAGGAAAAGCTTTCAGGATCATGTTTTCATGTCTGATTCTGCAGTACCCGCTGGCTATATAAAAGCACACTGTGGGACAGCGCTGTATGGCCTTTGCATGCTTGGTGTGAATCTATAAATCTCCAACATACTTTATTTTAGTGCAGATTCTGTATCTGCATTTCATGAGTGACCTACCGACATCCCATAAAGAAAGTATATTATATTGATGTGTGTATGATTTTTTCATTTAACCTCTTAAATATATGCCCTTTTTCTGGCATTGCAGTGCTACTTCCTTGTGTTAAATTGAATTGTAGAAAAAAACTATCTTTTTTAAGACTTTTCATTTAGTCTTCTCTCCCCCATTAAGTAATTATCAACAATCTGCTATGCTTGTTGTATGCAATCACAGGGTATCTCCCCAGAATAATGCACCCTCCGTTGGAAAAGAAAACAAACTGTAAAATTAGCATTTTCTGGCAGCCATTACTCATAGGACTAATCCTGTCAAGGAATGTGTGGCTATCAATGAAAGCAAAGGGTCACCGCGGCCTAGGCCTGCACATCGGCTCTTATCAGGCAGGGTAAACACACTGGCTTCTGCATTAAATAAGTGTCACAGTCAGTCAGTGGGGGAAGAGCTGGCAAAGGCCCCCACCCCACCAGTCTCCACACTGATAACCCTTTTCACAACCGGTCAGACCCAGCTGTGGCTTGTGGCTCAGGTGTGTGGATGGCGGGGGGATGTGGGGAATTGTTCTGCTAATTATCCATTTATTCAGGTTTTTGGGCATGTCCACACTATCACATTTATATTTGAAAGTGCTACCATGTTTAATACATTTTCTGTCCACACAGTTGCTGAAATATGCTGAAAATGTGATTCCCTTCAGTGATTTTTGAAAGAAATTAATTATAATTTTATTAGTAAAGGCTGATGGCAGGTGTGCCATTTAAAAGTAAACAAGCCCACATTTGGTGCATAATAGTTGTTGCATAGCTCTAAAACATGAAATGGTTTGATGAAAGAATTAATCAAACACATTTAGAGGAAAAGGAAAAATCCAGAAAACAGTTTCTTTCTCATTCTGCTGCCTTTCTTGAAGTCTTTTTTGTTTTCTTTACATTTTATTACACTGGTGCACAAATGAATGAATCTTATTTAAGTGCAAAGTCTAGCTTGTTCACCAGGTTATGGAAACGTCTCGAATGGTTTCTTGTTCGTTACATTTTAAAACATGACAGTTATCCAGAGCCTGCGCTTGGGTTTAACTGCTTGTTTTTGGGTTTGTTAAGGACATCTCGATCAGTGATTAGGTTTAAGTCTGTGACTAGATTTGCAGCAGTGATATTTGCAGCATTTTACGCTTCGACATGATGCGACTCAGAAGCAAAACAACTTCTTGGACTTTGGTCGTGGAAGTAAAGTGAGAAAAAGTGTGAGTTACTATGACTTGGTGACTTTGCCACTTTTGTTCCTTAATGTGCGCAGTGTGAACCGAGGCGCCTCTGTGGCCAGCACTTGAGGAAAAGTGTAATGGTGTTACTCCGGGTGTACAAGGTGGGAAACATTGAATAATGTGGGATGAGAACAAACCAGAGAAGTGAATCCAAGTCAGCCAGTGGGTCACCAGGGGGTGAGGCTGCCTTCTTCCCTGGGTTCAAGGAAAGTTCAGCAGAATAGCATTAGGCAAATTAGGGAGACAGTGGCTGGGGGAGAAAAAAATTGGAGGGTAGAGACTGATGAGAGCATGGGGGTCAAATTAGTTGGAAGGAGGAGCTCAAATAAAAAGTGAGAACTGAGGAAGAACTTCCTGGAAAGAGAGCAAGAGGGATGCATTCTGTGGCAGCTCTCATTATGAAGTCCCTGTAAAGATATGAAAGACTAATTGCTTAGCTTATATAACTTCATCATGTCCTCAAACACATTCCTATTTAAAGCCCCCGCTGCTCGGTTTGAGTGAGCTCCCACCCTCCACCCCCACTGCCCCATGCGGAGGCCTGCGCAGAGAGAGGGAGATCCGTGATGACGTCCCTGAACGGGTTAAACAGAGGAGGAGCAACGCATGAAAAGCACTGAGGGGAGGCAGAGAGAGAGGGGGGAGAAGCCCGGTGGAGGTGGAGCCAAAGCCCTCAGCTGCTGCTCCTTGTCACA
The DNA here is from genome assembly GCA_037177535.1 of Pseudomugil gertrudae. NCBI lineage: Eukaryota > Metazoa > Chordata > Actinopteri > Atheriniformes > Pseudomugilidae > Pseudomugil > Pseudomugil gertrudae. Next base: position 13,151,853 of record JBAMHV010000023.1, read on the forward strand.
TTTCTGCAGGATATGATAGTCGCTGCTTCGCTGTGGGGAGGATTCAGGCTTCTTGCTTCCAACACTAACCCGGCGGTGCTGCATGTTTGTCCCGCACCTGGGTGTCGGTGCGCAGGGCCTCATTAAGGGAAGCGGCTTGTCAGGAGATCCGCGGAGCTGAGAGGAGTCCACCCACAGCGCGCGCTGACGGGACAACCGACCGTAACCAGAAGGACGAACTAGACTACAACTCCGCGGGGTTTCTTCTGTGATATTTGCTATAAATCCCGCGTGTAACGCCACTGACTGAGGGAATTTTTATTCCTGTTTCTCCTGTGGAATTTAATTGGCCCCCCTCTTTTCTTTGTCGTCTGGATAGAAGCTCCTGTGTTGCTTCGTGTTGGAGCAAGGCCGACAGGACCGATAGATTCTGCTTAAGTTAGTCTGTGCGCTTTATTTATTGCGCTTTTCTGCGCTCGGGCATCATGCTGCCTGTTCTTCTAAATCACATTTTCCATCTGAACGAAGCTGATTAGACTGCTTCACACACTCCCTCTGTTTGCTTTCTGTTGTCCGAGCAGTAAAGAAGATGCCAAAAAATCAAATGTCCCCGCCGTGTTTGGATTTATCACTTTTGCCTTGATTTTGATGCCGTTGGACCCTCCATCAGATTCTACCTCTGCTGGTGGCGAGCTAAAAACCCACACGCCTCAGCTGTTGTGCGTGCGCGACTACACTTGGTTTTTCTCTTTTCTGATCATATTTCCCTGCCGTCTCCCCTGCTGCGTATGATGTACGAGAGTGTGGACGTTGTGGGACTGAATCCCAGCCCGAACCCATTTTTAATGATGGATTACTACAACCAGAGCAGAGGATGCTTGATCCCAGAGAAAGGACTGGTGCCCGGAGCGCCCCATCCGTACAGCACGTCCATCAGAAACCAGCACTGGAATGGCTCCAATCACTGTAGGTGTCTCTCCAACTTTATTCCACTAACCGGAGGGAGTTCATGTCTGTTTTATACCTGTAAACGTCTTTCTGTCGGGCTGTATTTTGCTGTTAAAACAGACTCCTGATGTCTTACCCCATGGTGTGAAAACCAGAATATGCCCTGAACACTGTTGCTTGTCATCGTTATCGATGCCTTTTCTCACTGCCATATATATATATATATATATATATATATATATATATATATATATATATAGAGAGAGAGAGAGAGAGAGTTAACCCACTTTCATATGTTTTAGATCT